>CAUYLG010067684.1:0-55959 GCA_963573385.1 Cacajao melanocephalus
ATATAAACAGACACTTTTCAGAAGAAAACATTTATGCAGCCAACAAACCTATGAAAAAAAGCTCATCATCACTGGTCATTAGAGAAATGCAAATGAAAACCACATTGAGATACCATCTCATGCCAGTTAGAATGGCAATCAACAAAAACTGAGGAGGTAACAGATGCTGGAGAGGATGTGGAGAAATAGGAACACTTTTACACGGTTGGTGGGAGTGTCAATTAGTTCAACCGTTGTGGAAGACAGTGTGGCGATTCCTCAGGGATCTAGAAATCGAAATTCCATTTGAACCCAACACTGCATGTTCTCAATCATAGGTGGGTGTTGAACAATGAGAACTCATGGGCACAGGGAGAGCAACATCACACACTGGGGTCTGTTGGGTGGTGGGGGGCTAGGGGAGGGATAAAAGGTGTGGGGAGATTGGGGAAAGATAACATTAGGAGAAATACCTAATGTAGGTGACAGGGAGATGCGGGCAGCAAACAACCATGGCATGTATATACCTATGTAACAATCCTGAAAGATCTGCACATGTACCCCAGAACTTATAATAAAAAAAAGAGAGAGAGAAAATATTCCTAAAAGAGATAAAATTAAAAAAAAAAAAAAAACAAAAAAAAAACTAGAGCGTAAACAGAGACGCTGCAGATCACAGTGGATGGTGTAGGCTGCTGCAGGCCACCATGAGCCAGCTTCCAGATGACGACGACCCCTATGTGATTGAAGAGCCCAGTGACGAGGAGCTGGCTTTGAGCAGCTCTGAAGATGAAGTGGATGTGCTTTTACGTGGAACTCCTGACCAAAAACGAAAACTCATCAGAGAAATGTTTTACTGGAGAAAGTGAATCATCTAGTGAAGATGAATTTGAAAAGGAAATGGAAGCTGAATTAAATTCTACCATAAAAACAATGGAGGACAAGTTATCCTCTCCAGGAACTGGATGGAAATGGAAAAGTTGCAACAGCTCCAGCAAGATACTATGATGATATATATTTTGATTCTGATTCTGAGGATGAAGGCAAAGCAGTACAGGTGACCAAGAAAAGAAAGAAGAAGCAACACAAGATTCCAGCAAAGGATGAATTACTATATGATCCTGAAAAAGATAACAGAGATTAGGCTTGGGTTAATGCACACAGAAGCGGTTACCATGGTTTGGGACAACAGAGGTCATGTCAACAACTGCCTGTTCCAAATAGTGACACTGTCTTGAATTGTCCTCCCTGCATGACCACACTGTGCCTTGATTGCCAAAGGCATGAATCATACAAAACTCAATATAGAGCGATGTTCGTGATGAATTCTTCTATTAACAAAGAGGAGGTTCTAAGATAAAATGCCTCAGAGAAAAGGAAGAAAAGGCAGGGCCATAAGAAGATGAGGTCTAACCACGAAGATGCTGCTGAGAAGGCAGAGACAGATGTGGGAGAAATGTATCACCCAGTCATGTGCACCAAATGTTCCACTGAAGTAGCAGTCTATGATAAAGATGAAGTCTTTCATTTTTTCAATGTTTTAGCAAGCCATTCCTAAACAGTGCAATTGGCATGTAATTACCCAATACCGTACATAAGGCAAATATGGACAGTTACTTTCCTCCTGCCTGTTAATATCCTTAAATGACACTGAGGAAGCAGTGTTTTCTCTTTATAAAGGAGAATAGTTGTCAACCTTCATTCATCTCTCACCCTCTCCTTTTATTTTCTTTGATTTTCCCACATATGGATGGGACTGATATTCTCTTTATGATGAACATTTGGAAACTATGGGGCTTTTTTTTTTATTAAAACTCTTTAGAATTAAAATGTTCTGGCATTATAAGCAAAAAAAAAAAAAAAACTAATAAATGAATTCAGTAAAATCAGGTCACAAAATTAAAACAACAACAAAAAAAGAAGCAGCTCAATATTTGGGGAGGCTGAGGTGAGCAGATTGTTTAAGTCCAAAAGTTTGAGACCAGGCTGAGGTGAGCAGATTGTTTAAGTCCAAAATTATGAGACCAACATAGCAAAACCCTGTCTCTACAATAAATACAAAAATTAGCTTGGCATGGTGTTATGCACCGGTGTCCCAGCTATTCAGGGAGCAGAGGCAGGAAGATTGCTTGAGCACAGGAGGTTGAGGTTGCAATGAGTCATAATCACATCACCATACTTTAGCCTGGTGACAGAGCAAGATCCTTTCTCAAAAAGAAGAAGAAGAGGAGGAGGAGGAGGAAGAAGTAGCTCCATAAGTGTCAAGAAAATTAAAAAAACTGACCAGAATGAGAAATTTAATAGAAAGATTGAAATAATAGTTTAAAAAATCAAACAGAAACCCTAAAGATAAAAAAATACAATGAACAAAATTAAAAAGTCAAGAAATAGGATCAATGGCAAAATTAATCAAGGAGAAGAAAGAATCTGTAAACTTGAAGGTAATTTGAAAATATACAGTCAGATGAGAAAAAGGAATAAAAAGAAATAAAGATTATAGGATTATGAGACATCATCAAAAGAGCAAGTTTTTGAATCATAAGAGTTCAATAAGGAGAAGAGAAAGATAAAGGGGTAGAAAACTTATTTTTAAAAACAGGAGCTCAAAACCTAAAGAAAGATGTAACTATTCAAGTACAGGAAGGTCAAAGGTCTCCAACAATATTTAATTAAAATAAGACTACCCCAAGGCATATTATAACCAAACTCTTAGAAATTAAACACAAAGAGAAGATTCTGAGAGCAGCAAGAGAAAAGAAATGAATAACATAAAAAGAAAATTCCAATACGACTAGCAGCTGACTTTTCAGCAAAAATCTTACAGGCCAAAAGAGATTGGGATAATGTATTCAAAGTGCTAAAAGAAGAAAACAGCCAACCAAGACTAACATATCTAGCAAAGCTGTCCTTAAGAATTGAAAGAGAGATAAAAAGTTTTCTGCCTGTAATCCCAGCACTTTGGGAGGCCGAGGCGGGTGGATCACGAGATCAAGAGATCGAGACCATCCTGGTAAACATGGTGAAAGCCCGTCTCTACTAAAAATACAAAAAAAATTAGCCAGGCGTGGTGGCACGCGCCTGTGGTCCGAGCTACTCAGGAGACTGAGGCAGAAGAATCGCTTGAACCCAGGAGGCAGAGGTTGCAGTGAGCCATGATTGCGCCACTGCACTCCAGCCTGGTGACAGAGCAAGATTCTGTCTCAAAAAAAAAAAAAAAAAAAAAAATCCCAAACAAAAACTAAGAAATGTCATCACCACAAGACATGTCTTAAAAAAAAAGCTAATGAAAATTATTGAAGCAGAAAGAAAAGAATTCTAATGAGTACCATAAAATTATCTGAAAGTTTAAAAATCATTGGCAAAAGTAAATATACAAATTCAGAATACTAAAAAACTGTAATTATGATGTATAAATCATTATAAGTTTTCACATGAAAGTCAAAAAGATAAGCTATTAACAATAAATATGTTGTTAAATAATAAGCAGTATAAAAAGATCTAAATTATACCATCAAAACTCAAAATGTTGGGGAGGGAATACAGTAAAATTGAAGTGGGCTTTTTTTTTTTTTTTTTTGCAATAAAGTTAAGTTGTTATCAGCTTAAAAAAATCTATTATAGCTATGAGATATTTCTTTATGCCACATGGTAAGCACAAAGTAGAGTATCTATAGTAAATACCCCTGAGAAAAGCAATAAATCAAACTATACCACCAGAAAAATTACTTAACCACAAAGGAAGAGAGCAACAGAGAAAGGAAGGAACAAAGAATCTATAAAACAACAAAAAATAACAAAATAGCAGGACTAAGTTCTTACCTATCAATAATTATCTTGAATGTAAATGGATTAAATTCTAGAATTAAAAGACAGAAAGTGGCTGAATAGATTAAAGATATACCACCCACAAGAGACCCACTTCATCTGTAAAGACACAAATAGACTCAAAGTAAAGGGAGGGAAAAAGATATTTAATGAAAATATAAACCAAAAAAGAGGAGTAGTAGTACTTTTGTCCAATAAAAGAGACTTTAAGTCAGAAAATTTTTTGAAAAAGAAGAAGTTATTATGTAATGATAAATAAGTCAATTCAGCAGGAGGATATGACAATTATAAAAATACATGCACTCTGTATTGGGACACCTAAATACGTAAGCATTATTAATAGATCTGAGAGGAGACATTGACTGCAATGCCTAATAGTAGGGGACGTCAACACCATACTTTCAACAATAGACAGATCAGTCAGACAAAAATCAGTCAGGTACATTGAATTTAAACTACACTCTAAATCAAATGGATCTCACAGAGACACATAAAGAACATTCCATTTAACAGCTACAGAATACACATTCTTCTCAACAATACATGAAACATTCTCCAAGATAGGTCATATGGTGACACAGAACAAGTTTAAACAAATTTAAGAAGACTGAAATTATATTAAGTATGTTTTCTGATTGCAATAGTATTAAAACTAAAAATAAATACAGAGACAACTTCAGAAGACTCACACATACATGGAAATTAAACAACATACTCCTGACCAAACAATGGGTCTGCTGTTGTTTGGCTCTGTGTCCTGACCCAAATCTTACCTTGAATTGTAATAATCCCGACATGTAAAGAGTGAGACCAAGTGGAGATAATTGAATTATGGGAACAGTTCCCCCCATGCTGTTCTCATAAGAGTGAGTTCTCACAAGATCTAATGGTTTAATAAGGGGCTTCCACCTTGCTTGGCACTCATTCTCTCTTGCTGTCCTGTGTAAAAGTACCTTTAGCTATAATTGTAAGTTTCCTGAGGCCTCCCCAGCCATGTAGAACTGTGAGTCAATTAAACCTCTTTTCTTTATAAATTACCCAGCCTAAGGTATTTCTTTATAGCAACATGAGAATAAACTAATACAGTAAATTGGTACTGGGAGTTGTGGGGTGCTGCTATAAAGATACCCAAAAATATGGAAATGACATTGGAAGTAGGTAACAGGCAGAGGTTGGAATCGTTTGGAGAGCCGAGAAGAACACAGAAAAATGTGGGAAAGTTTAAAACTTCCCAGAGACTTAGAGGGCTCAGAAGACAGGAAGATGTGGGAAAGTTTGGAACTTTCTAGAGACTTGTTGAATGGTTTTGACCAAAATGCTGATAATGATATGGACAATGAAGTCCAGGCAGAGGTGGTCTCAGATGGAGATGAGAAACTTGTTGGGAACTGGAATAAAGATGACTCTTGCTATGCTTTAGCAAAGAGACTGGTGGCATATTGCCCCTGTTCTAAGGATCTGTCAAACTTTGAACTTGAAAGAGATAACTTAGGGTACCTGCTGGAAGAAATTTCTAAGGAGCAAAGTGTGCAAGAGGAAGGAGAGCATATAAATTTGAAACATTTGCAGCCTGACAATGCAATAGAAAATAAAAACCCATTTTCTGAGTATAAACACAAGCTCACTGCAGAAATTTTCATAAGTAACAAGGAGCTGAATGTTAATCACCAAGACAATGGGGAAAATGTGCCCAGGGCATGTCAAAGACATTCATGGCAGCCTCTCCCATCAAAGACACAGAGGCGCAGGAGGAAAAAATTGTTTCCTGGGCCAGGCCCAGGGCCCCCCTGTCTGTGAGGCCTTAGGACATAGTGCCCTCTGTTCCAGCTGTTTCAGTTCCAACTGTGGTTAAAAGGGGCCAAAGTACAGCTTGGACCATTGCTTCAAAGGGTAAAAGCCCCAAACCTTGGTGGCTTTTATGTGAAGTTGAGCCTGTGGGTACACAGAAGACAAGAAGTGAGGTTTGGGAACCTCCACCTAGATTTCAGAGGATGTGTGGAAATGCCTGGATGTCCAGACAAAATTTTTCTGCAAGAGCAGAAGCCTCATGGAGAACCTCTGCTAGGGCAGTGCAGAAGGAAAACATGGGGTTGGAGTCCCCACTCAGAGGTCTTACTGCGGCACTGCCTAGTGGAACTGTGAGAAGAGGGCCACCATCCTTCAGACCCCAAAATGGTAGATCCATTGATATCTTGCACCATGGGCCTGGAAAAGGTGCAGGCAGTCAATTCCAGCCCATGAAAGCAGCCATAGTGGGGCTGTACCCAGCAAATCCACAGGGCCAGAGCTGCCCAAGGTTGTGGGAGCCCACCTCCCACACCATTGCATCACCATGACCTGATGTGCGACATGGAATCAAAGGAGATCATTTTGGAACTTTAAGGTTTAATGACTGTTCTAATGGATTGCAGACTTGCATAGGGCCTGTAGCTCATTTTTTGTTGGCCCATTTTTCCTATTTGGAGTGGGTATATTTACCCAAGGCCTGTACCCCCCCCCCAGTGTGTGTGGGGGGAAAGGCAGTTGCTTTTTAACTAAGAGGCTCATAGGCAGAAAAGACTTGCCTTGTCTCACATGAGACTTTGAACTTGGACTTTTGAGTTAATGCTGGAATGAGTTAAGACTTTGGGGGACTGTTGAAAAAGCATGATAGTGTTTTGAAATGTGAGAACATGAGACTTGGGAAGGTCAGGAGCAAAATTACATGGTTTGGCTCTGTGTCCCAACCCAAATCTCATCTTGAACTGCAATTATTCCCACATGTCAAGGGTGGGACCAGGTGGAGATAATTGAATCACTAGGGTGGTTCCTCCACCCTGCTGTTCTCATAAAAGTGAGTAAGTTCTCACAAGGTCTGATGATTTTCTAAGAAGCTTCCCCACTTGTTCCACACTCAGTCTCTCTCCTGCTTCCCTGTGAAAAGGTGCCTTCTGCCATAATTGCAGGTGGCCTTAGGCTTTTCCAGCCATACAAAACTTTGAGTAAATTTAACCTCTTTTCTTTATGAATTACTTTATAAATTCTTCATAGCAGCAGGAGAATGGACTAATACAGAGTCAATGAAAAAATAAAAGAGAAACCAAAAGTATTTTGAGACAAACACAAATAGAAACATGGAATATCCAGATATAAAAAATACAGCAAAAGCACCACTAAGAAATTTTATTGTAATACATGCCTACATCAAAATAGAAGAAACGTCTAAAATAACCAATTGTTGCATGTAAAGCAACTAGAAAAACAAGAGCAGACTAAGCCCAAAATTAGGAGCAGGAGGGAAATAATAAAGATCACAGCAGAAATAAATAACATAGAAAATAGAAAAACAACAGAAAAGATCAACAAAATTAAGAATTGGACTTTTGAAAAGATAAACAAAGTTGACAAACCTTTTGCTAAACTAATTAAGAAAAAAAGGAAGACAAATAAAATTAGAACAAAAAAAGAGACATTACAATTGATGCAACAGAAATACAAAGGATCATGAGACATTTATGAACAAATATATGTAAACAAATTAGAAAACATGAAAGAAATAGATAAAAATTTATGGGGACATACAACCTACCAAGACTAAAATATGAAGAAATAGAAAATCTTAACAGATCAACAATGAGTAAGGATATTAAAACAGTAATTTTTAAAAGTTTCCCATCAAAGAAAAGCCTAATACCTAATTGTTTCACTGCTGTATTCTATCAAACTCTTAAGGAACTAATAACAATTCTTCTCAAACTCTTTCAAAATATTGAACAAAAAGAATAGTTTCAAACTAATTATTAAGAGGCCAGCATCACCTTCACACCAAAGCCAAACAAAGATATTACAAAAGGAAGACTACACGCCAGTGTCCCTGATAAACATAAATGTAAAAATCATCAACAAAATGTTAGCAAACCAAATTCAACAGCAAATAATAAGTTTATTCATGGCCAGATGTGGTGGATTATACCTGTAATCCCTTTGAGAGGTTGAGGTAGGAGGACCACTTGAGCCTGTGAAGTTGAGGCTCAATGAGCCATGATAGTTGAGGCTGCAAAGAGCCATTATTGCACTACTACATTCCATCCTGGGCAACAGAGCAGCATCCTGTCTCTAAAAAAATAAAGGAAAAAAGATCATCACCAAGTAGGATTTGGGGATTTTTCCCTGAGATGCAAGGATGGTTCAACATACATAGATCAAAAAATGTAATACAACTCATTGATAGAATAAAGTACAAAAATTACATGATCATTTCAATGGATGCAGAAGAAGCATTTAACAAGATTCAAAATCCTTTCATGACAAAAGTTGTTAACATATTAGGTATAGAATGAATGTACCTCAACACAATAAAGGCCATATATGACAAATCCACAGTTAATATTACAGTCAATGTGCACATGTTGAAAGTTTTTCCTTTAAGATTTGAAACAAGACAAGGATGCCCAGTCTCACCACTTCTATTTAATATAGTACTGGAGGTCCTAGCCAGAGCAATTAGGCAAGAGAATAAAATAAAAGACATTCAAATTGGAAAGGAAGAAGTTGGATTATCCTTATGCAGATGACATGATTTTATATATAAAACCCAAAGACTCCAAAAAAAAAAAAATCTTAGAAGCCTGAGCAACTTAATGAGATCTCATCTCTACAAAAAATCAAAAATTAGTCAAAAGTGGTGGCACACACTTTTATTCCAGCAAGACTCTGTCTCCAAATAAATAAATAAATAAATAAATAAATAAATAAATAAATTGTTAGAACTAGTAAGTGTATTCAGTAAAGTTTGAAGATTAAAAAAAAAAGCATGCAAAAGCGGTAGAGTTTCAATACATTAACAGCAAACTGAAAAAAATTCACAAAAATAGTTTTAAGTAGCTACAAAAAATAATACTTAGGATAAATTTAGCTAAGGAGCTAAAAGATCTTTACACTGAAATCTATTGAACATAATAAAAGAAATTGAAATAGATATAAATAAATGGAAAGATAACTCATGTTCATGGATTTGAAAAATTATTATTAAAATATCCATACTACTCAAAGTGATCTTAAAATTTGATATGGTTTGGCTCTGTCCCCACCCAAATCTCATCTTGAATTGTAATCCTTATAATTTATGTGACAAAGGAGGGATCTGGATCATGGAGGTAATTTTCTCCATGCTGTTCTCATGATTATGAGTGTGGTCTCCTGAGATCTGATGGCTTTTAAGGAGCTCTTCCCCATTTGCTCTTGTCTCTCCTGCCACCTTGGGAAGAGGGTACCTGCTTCCCCTTCTGCCATGATTGTAAGTTTCCTGAGGCATCCCAGCCATGTAACACTGTAAGCCAATTAAATATCTTTTATTTATAAATTACCCAGTTTCAAGTAGATCTTTATAGTAGTATCTTTATGTTGACTAATAAAAGAGTCAATGTAATTTTTATCCACATACCAATGACATTCCTCACAAAAATAGAAAAAGAATCCTAAAATATACACAGAACCAGAAAATACCCCATATGAGCCAAAGCAACCTTAAGCAAAAAAAAACAAAGCTGAACACTACATGACTACAAAATATATTACATAATTATGGTAACCAAAACAGCATGGTACTGGTATAAAAACAAACACATAGACCAATGGAACAGAACAGAGAGCTTAGAAGTAAATATACATATTTACAGAAAACCAATACTCAACAAAGTTGCCAAGAACACACAATGGAGAAAGAATAGTCTTTTCAATACATGATATTGGCAAAATTAAATATTTACATGCAGAAGAATAAAATTAGACTTTTATTTCACACCATATATAAAAATAAATTAAAATGGACTCAAGGAACAAATGTAAAACCCAAAACTATAAAACTATAAGAAGAAAACATAGGGGGAAAGCTCCTTGACATTAGTCTGGGCAATGACTTTTTAATATGATCCTAAAGGCACAGAAAACAAATGCAAACACAGACAAATGGATTTATATAAAATGAAAAAGATTATGCATAGCAAAAAAAACAATCAGCAGAATGGAGAGGACCTACAGAATGGCAGAAAATATTTGCAAACTGTACATTTGATAAGAGGTAATACCCAAAATATATAAGGATTTCAAACAACTTGATAAAAAGAAAACAAATAATGTTATCGAAAAAAATGGTCAAAATACCTGAATAGACATTTCTCAAAAGAAGACATACAATGACTAGTAAGTATATTTTCAAATGCTCAACCAAACTAATCATCAGAGAAATGCACATTAACACCACAATAAAATATCAGCTAACATCTACTCAAATTCTATTAACAAAAAGACGAAAGATAATTATTGTCAAAGATGTGGAGAAAAAGGAAGCTTTGCACACTGTTGATAGAAATGTAAGTTAGAACAATCATTATGGAAAAGAGAATGAGTTATCAAAAAATTAAAAATAAAGATCTTAAAATTTATCACAACAAAGAAGTAATAAAGGTTTGAAGTGATGGAAATGCAAACTATCCTGGTTTGATCATTACACATGTATACATATAATGTATTGAAACATTACATATGCCACCATAAACATGTACAATTATTATGTGTTGACTATAAACAATTTTCAAATTTCAAAAATAATTAAAAATAGAACTATCATATGATCCAGCAGTTCCACTATAGGGTATAGATCCAAAGAACAAGAAATTAGTATACCAAAGAGATATCTGCACTTCCGTGTTTATTGCAATGTTATTTAAAATAGATCAGACAAGGAATCAACCTAAGTGTCAATTAAGAGGTGAATAAAGAAAATGCATATATATGCAATGGAACAGCATTACAAAAAATAAATCATGTTACTTGTGATGAACCTGGATGAACCTGAAGAATGTTAAATGAATATTAAGTGAAATAAGCCAAATACAGAAAGACAAATAGTGTATATGTGTACTCCAAAAGAACTGATGTCATAGAAGTAGAGAGTAGAATGGTGGTTCTTGGGGTTTTGGTGACTGTCCTCAGTTGTGTGTTGATTTACGAGTGAGTTTTATATTTTCCTATATCTTAAGGTTGGTAAATGTTGTTTTTTCATTTCCAAATTTAGGTCTCCCTTGATCATTTCTTCTAGACGCAGTCCAGTGACAACGAATTCCCTCAGCATTTGCTTGTCTGGGAAATACTTTATTTTTTCCTCATTTATAAAAACTAATTCTGCTGGATCTAATATTCTTGACTGACAGGTTGTTTTTTTCTTTCAGCCCTTTGAATATATCATTCCATTTTCTTCTGGCTTATGAGATTTGTGCTCAGAAATCTGCTGTTAGTTTGATGGAATTCCTTTTACATATGTGTAGACATAGTTTTCTCTTGTTGTTTTTGGGAATCACTGTCTTTGACTTTAGACAGTCTGACTATAATATACTGTGGAAAAGACATTTTTGCATTGTATATTCTTGGCAACAGCTAAGCTTCTTGTATGTGTAAATCTCTTGCTAACATTAGGAAATTTTCATCTATTATTTTGTTAAATAGGTTTTCTTAATTCTTTTTTTGTCTTTCTGCCCTCAGGGATATCGATCATTCAAATATGTGGCTGCTTTATGTTGTTCCAAATGTCATGAAGGCTTTGTTCACATTGTTCATTCTTTTTTCTTCCTTATATTTCTCTGACTGGGTTATTTCAAAAGAGCTGTCTTTAAGTACTGAAACTGTTTCTTCTACCTTATCTAGTCTATTTTTGGAGCTTTCAAATATATTTTGTATTTCCTTCAACAAATTCTTTAGATCTGGACTTTCTATTTGGTTTCTATTAAAAATATATTTTTAAAAATAAATTTCTCATTTATATCCTGAATTGCTTTCCTGATTTCTTTGATTTTTAGAATTCTCTTGTATCTCACTGCACTTCTGTAAAATTAATATTTTGAATCTTTACTTGGAATTCCAATTTTTAAAATTAAGATATATTTCTGTTTAGAGCAAGATGACCCTTAGTAAAAATAAAATAAAATAATTTTTAAAAAAGAAAGCAGCTCCGGTCTGCAGAAGCTCTTAAGTTTAATTAGATCTCATTTTTCAATTTTGTCTGTTGTTGCCATTGCTTTTGGTGTTTTAGTCATGAAGTTCTTGCTTATGTCTATGTCCTGAGTGGAATTGCCTAGGTTTTCTTCTAGTGTTTTTATGGTGTTAGGTCTTATGTTTAAATCTTTAAGCCATCTGGAGTAATTTTTGTATAAGGTGTGAGGAGGGGGTCCAGTTTCAGCCTTCTGCATATGGCTAGCCAGTTTTCCCAACAATATTTATTAAATAGGGAATCCTTTCCCCATTGTTTGTTTTTGTCAGGTTTGTCAAAGATCAGATGATTGTAGACATGTGATATTATTTCTGAGTCCTCTGTTCTGTTCCATTGGTCTATATCTCTGTTTTGGTACCAGTACCATGCGGTTTTGATTACTGTAGCCTTGTAGTATACTTTGAAGTCAGGTAGCGTGATGCCTCCAGCTTTGTTCTTTTTTCCTAAGATTGTCTAGGCTATGCAGGCTCTTTTTTGGTTCCATATAAAGTTTAAGGTGGTTTTCTCCAGTTCTGTAAGGAAGGTCAATGGTAGCTTGATAAAGATAGTGTTGAATCTATAAATTACTTTGGGCAGTATGGCCATTTTCATGATATTGATTCTTCCTAACCATGAGCATGGAATGTTTTTCCCTATGTTTGTGTCCTCTCTTATATCCTTGAGTAGTGGTTTGTAGTTTTGCTTGAAGAGGTCCTTCACATTCCTTGTTAGATGCATTCCTAGCTATTTTATTCCCTTGTAGCAATTGTGAATAGGAGTTTGCTAATGATTTGTCTCTCTGTTTGTCTGTTATTGGTGAATAGGAATGCTTGTGACTTTTGCACTTGATTTTGCATCCTGAGACTGCTGAAGTTGCTTATCAGCTTAAGGGGATTTTGGGCTGAGACAATGGGGTCTTCTAAATATACAATCATATCATCTGCAAATAGAGACAATTTGATGTCCTCTTTTCCTAATTGAATATCCTTTATTTCTTTGTCTTGCCTGATTGCTCTGGCCAGAACTTCCAATACTATGTTGAGTAGGAGTAGGTGAAAGAGGACACCCTTGTCTTTTGCCAGTTTTCAAAGGGAATGCTTCCAGTTTTTGCCCATTCAGTATGATATTGGCTATGGATCTGTCATAAATAGCTTTTATTATTTTGAGATATGTTATATTGATACCTACTTTATGGAGAGTTTTTAGCATAAAGGACTGCTGAATTTTGTCGAAGGCCTTCTCTGCATCTATTGAGATAATCACGGGGTTTTTGTCTTTGGTTCTGTTTATGTGATGGATTATGTTTATAGATTTGTGTATGTTAAACCAGCTTTGCATCCCAGGGATGAAGCTAACTTGATCATGATGAATAAGCTTTTTGATGTGCTGTTGGATTCGGTTTGCCAGTATTTATTAAGAATTTTTACTTCAATATTCATCATGGATATTAGCCTAAAATTTTCTTTTTTAGTTGTATCTCTGCCAGGTTTTGATATCAGAATGATATTGGTCTCATAAAATGAGTTATGGAGGATTCCCTCTTTTTGTATTGTTTGGAATAGTTTCACAAGGAATGATACCAGCTCCTCTTTGTACCTCTGGTAGAATTCAGCTTTGAACTCGTCTGGACCTGGACATTTTTTGGTTGGTAGGCTATAAATTGCTGCCTCGACTTCAGACATTGTTATTGGTCTATTCAGGGATTCAACTTCTGCCTGGTTTAGTCTTGGGAGGGTGAAAGTGTCCAGGAATTTATTCATTTCTTCTAAATTTACTGGTTTATGTGCATAGAGGTGTTTGTAGTAATCTCTGATGGTAGTTTATATTTCTGTGGAATTGGTGTTGATATGCCTTTTATCATTTTTTTATTGCATCTATTAGATTCTTCTCTATTTTCATTAGTCTGGCTATTTTGTTGATCTTTTCCAAAAACCGGCTCCTGGATTTATTGATTTTTTAAAGGGTTTTTTGTATGTCTATCTCCTTCAGTTCTGCTTTGATCTTAGTTATTTCTTGCCTTCTGCTAGCATCTGAATTTGTTTGATCTTGCTTCTCTAGTTCTTTTAATTGCGATGTTAGGGTGTCAGTTTTAGAACTTTCCTTGCTTCTCATGTGGGCATTTAGTGCTATAAATTTCCCTCTAGACACTGCTTTAAATGTATCCCAGAGATTCTGGTACATTGTGTCTTCATTTTCTTTGGTTTTGAAGAACAGCTTTATTTCTGTCTTCATTTCATTATTTATCCAGTAGTCATTTAGGAGCAGGTTGTTTAGTTTCCACATAATCGTGTGGTTTTGAGTGAGTTTCTTAATCCTGAGTTCTAAGTTGATTACACTGTGGTCTGAGAGACTGTTATGATTTCCATTCTTAGACATTGGATGAGGAGTGATGTATTTCTAATTATGCGGTCAATTTTAGAGTAAATGCTACATGGTGCTGAGAAGAATGTATATTCTGTAGATTTGGGATGGAGAGTTCTGCAGATGTCTATTAGGTCTGCTTGGTCCAGATGTGAGTTCAAGATCTGGACATTCTTGTTAATTTTCTGTCTTGTTGATCTAATATTGACAGTGGAGTGTTTGTCTCCCATTATTACTGTGTGGGAGTCCAAGTCCCTTTGTAGGTCATTAAGAACTTGCTTTATGTATCTAGGTGCTCCTGTTGGCCAGGCTGGTTTCAAAGTGATCTGCCCACCTCTGCCTCCCAAAGTGCTGGCATTACAGGCCACAAGGTGTAGAGTCTTTATGTATGTTTGTAGTATTTGTCTTAACCTAAGTCCATAATCATGCTTATTTGCCCTTAAACTTCGTCATTAGGTAATCCATTGGTAAGCTTTTTTATATTCCTTTGGTCTTTCTCTCCCCTATGTCTCTTCCCTGCTTCATGTACATACCTTTTTTCTTTCTTAAACATTTTATCCACTGGCCATGTGTTTGAAGAGGATGGGTGCAATGAATGCCTGAGAGTATGATGTTTAATAAACCACTGGGTTCATAGTTTAGGGCCTGGAGAAAATATGGGCTAGAGATCTGGAATATATATAGCTGAAACTACTACTCCACAGAAAGAAAAAGAGTGTAAGCAAGAAGACTAGAATTTACTAGTATTAAAGTGACAGGCAGTGAAAAAGAAGCCTGCAATGAAAACTATAGCTCAGTGAAGCAAATACTCATACAAGAAACAATTTTTAAAATGTGCATGCTATCCACTGCCCAGAACTTTTACACATATCACTGTTAAAACTAGATCTGATTCTGCTAACAATCTGGGTACTCAATTCCATTCTTAAAGATCAGACAGGGGCCATCCAAAATAGTTACCTGGTCAGAAGGGAGTTTGTTGCAGTTAGAAAGCTTTTTGAGGTCTAATTTAGTTAGGAAGAATGGTGTAGAAACACCAGGGATATGGGTTTCCATATCCCTGAAACCCATTCTACTGCCTGCAACTTTACAAAGATAGTGGTTCACTTGACTTAACCTTTGATATGGCTAATAAGATTCACCCATCATTTATACTTCAGTATAGGTTAGTCAGTGTATGCTCCCAATAAATATCTGAAACTAAACCATGGCAGAGGCAAGAAATAAAGACGAAATTTTGACCATGTGAGTCTTTAAGAAAGGTCAAACTAGAATGGTTTTATTATTTTTTAAATTTTACTTCAGGTTTTGGGGTACATGTGCAGGTCATGCAGGGTTGTTGCATAGTGCATACTATATCCGGCGTTTCTCCCCATGTTATCCCTCCCTACCGTCCCCATCCCCCTGCTGTCCCTCCCCTAGCCCCCACCAAGTGCCCCCAGTGTGTGATGCTCCTCTCCCTGAGTCCACGTGTTCTGATTGTTCAACACCCGCCTATGAGTGAGAACATGCGGTGTTTGGTTTTCTGTTTTGTGTCAGTTTGCTGAGAATGATAGTTTCCAGATTCATCCAAGTCCCTACAAAGGACATGAACTCGTCATTTTTTATGGCTGCATAGTATTCCATGGTGTCTAAGTGCCACATTTTCTTTGTCCAGTCTATCATTGATGGGCATTTGGCTGCAATGAACATATGTGTGCATGTGTCTTTATAGTAGAAGGATTTATTGTTCTTTGGGTATATACCCAGCAATGAGATTGCTGGGTCAAATGGAATTTCTATTTCTAGATCCTTGAGATATCGCCACACTGTCTTCCACAATGGTTGAACTAATTTATACTCCCATCAATTGTGTAGGAGTGTTTCTATTTCTATACATCCTCTCTAGCATCTGTTGTCTCCGGATTTAATGATGGTCATTCTAACTGGCACAAGATGGTATCTCAATGTGGTTTTCATTTGCATTTCTCTAATGACCAGTGATGAACATTTTTTCATGTTTGTTGGCCTCATGTATGTCTTCTTTTGAAAAGTTCATATCCTTTGCCCACTTTTGAATGGGGTTTTTTTCTTGTATATCTGTTTTAGTTCTTTGCAGATTCTGGATATTAGCCCTTTGTCAGATGGGGAGACTGCAAAAATTTTTTCCCTGGAATGGTCTTTTGAGGGTTATTTAAGGCAGAAACATGAAAGCACCACATTATACAGTGCTACTTGATGGAAATATGCTATCCATTGAGTCACAGCAATGTTACTGATGAAGAAAGTTACAAAGAACATGAATTTGCCTGGATCCAGTCTTCATATTTTGTCTTTCATTTTATGCTGCCTCCCTGATGGTAGTGAACAGCACAAAGTAGTACAATTTTAAGGAGTCTTAGTTATGCAATTTAGCTTCATCGCAAGCATAATTTACTTTAGGCTATGTACTTGTTAGCATAGATAGCTAAGGAACAAGCATTACTATTAGATTTCTAATCATTTGCTTGCTATCCTGTCACTGACATTACAGCTATTAGCACAAATACAAATTAAGTCATATGCATCAAATCCAAGAGCTTAAGCCTTGTTTATACTAATATTACTATGTGCTAGAAACTCTTCTAAGCAATTTGAATACATTACATACAATATATCATATAAATTATATGAATCCTCTTCATACTTTTAAAAGTTTTCCCAACTTGTAGATGAAGAAACTGAGGACATACATACAGGTTTAACAACTTCCTCTTAATTATGCCAGAGGCAGTATCAGGCAGATGTAGAAATGAAATTTATATAAAATTCCAAGTCTGAGTTGTTTCCGTTTCTTAATTTGGTGTTTTCACTCATGTTTGAAAATATATCATTTTCAGAAAATTATTTCATGTCTTTCTCAGATCACTGTTAATAAATTACATGCCAGTTCTTCTTCATAAAATAAGAAATCTATTTACATACAATATCATATTTTTTCAACACTGAAAGGCAAGCCAGGCTATGGTTTTAAGAAGTACCAGTTTAATAATGATATTTAGAAATATGGTATAGATACCATAGCAATACAAAATGCATACCATTTTAAATTATTTTCTTATAAACTCTCTACATGAATGGCTGACAGCTTCCAACAGATAAACTTTTGGACAAAGGTAGAAGATATTTTTGGGCATTCATTTTAAATACCATCTAGTCATCCAATTAGGTTTCTAAAAATATAAATATGACAAATATATGGATTTCTGAAGTATAAATTGACATACAAATCTATATATTTTAATACTTTTCATTAAAGTATCTTTAAAGAAGTATTCTATAACATGAAGTTGAGAGTTCAAACTAGCTGTAAAGAAAAGACATGAGGTTTTATTAGAACTGTGTAATTTACATACCAAATTTTTACATAAAAGTAAACACAAAATTGAAAAGCAAAATACATATTTTACTCTCCAAGTTATCAATTTCAGAAAACTACTCACTGGAAAAATTAAGATAATATTCCCAATTCTGAATGCTAATAAGAAAACAAGCGCAATTCCAGAAACTTAATTCTACCTTCTAAGAAGCAGTGAAGGAGTAAGGTAACACTGCTCCTTGGGGATTGTCAAAGCTTTCCTAGAACTGCTGGAGAGTTTATTCTCTTTTGAGAGACAGAATCAAAACTCTTTCCATTCACCAGCATACAAACCTGTGATAAGCTTTGTTTTCCTAACTTACACATTATCAGAATTCTGAACCATAGGTTAGTGAATTGATCCTTAAATGTGCCCACCTCTATCTCCCCGAACAGGCAGCTCCAGAGGGAAAAAAAAAAAAAAAAAAAGTTATCTTTTCTCACCTGAAAAGTTTGAATGAAATATCTATTTTGAATTTATAGAGAAGAAATAATTGTACACATGGGCTAGTTTGATGGAACTTAAGCTCTTACATTTCAAGCCATAAATGCTAGTTATTAGAACATGTTCCTTAGTGGAATTTAAACCATCAACCCTTAACTAGTATATTACTAATTTTAATAGTTAATATGGGAGAAATAAAAGGATTTCCTGAACTAATTTAGAGCAGTGGTCTTTAACTCTGACTATAAATTAGAAATACTCAAAGAGCTTTTGGAAAAACAGGCATGGCTCCATCTTCCAGAAATTCAGATGTAATTGTTATGAGGTGGGTTCCATATTAAAAGTCCTCTGATGATTCTAATATGGAGAGGGTTGAAAACTACTGATTTGGAACAATAATTATTAATTACTCATAGTGGTCTTGATTTAAATAAAGTATTTAAAATTCAAATATATGAGCACTTATGTAATAAGAAAAATTTTTAATAAAATCATTGGATCACATTAATAAATTTTATCATTTGAATAGTTATGTACATTTATTAAAATATTACTCAAAGTTCTTTTATAGTCTGCTGTCACAAAAGATTTCCTTTTACTTTTCTGAACCACCCTCCACTTGATACTATGGCAAAAGAGGTCATACTCTGAAACTTTTCCTTAAGATATATGGAGAGAACATAAGCATTTAAGATTCCATTTTCAAGTCATAGTATATGAGGTATTCTCCATCTTACATCTGGAGTCACAAGTCATAACCTAAGAACTGAAAATAGGCATTGTTTGGATGCTTAACAGAATCTCCTAGATCAAGACCAACTCCCCACTCGTATCAGTGCTTGCTTTAAATTGCCTTAAAAAAAAATCTATGGCAGATCCTTGGGGGACCTAGTAAGAGTGGGTCTTTTAATGCAGACCTTGTATCTTATGACCTATTTATAAAACAATTCTTTAAAAACATTATGGGAATATGGTTTTTTAAAACATATATAGTTAGAAATTAGTTATCTCAAAGGAACTAAAAAAATATATAGTTTTTGAAATACTACATAATTAGAAATTAGTTACTATCCCAGGATGATAGCTAGAGCTTTTGTATTTTAAATTAGAACCATCTTTTAAAGGTATTATAAAGGTCATTTAAAATATATTTTAACCTAAGAAAAAAAATCAGGTTTAAATTAATAAGTTTAATTTGTATCTACTTTTTAACCTATTTTTAAGGTTTAAATTTGCCCAAACCAACTGAAAAATTTATTAATACTATAGTAGACTAATTATCTTTTATATCTAGACATTAAGCCCAAAATGATACAATTTTGGTTAAACCATAATAATTGCATATATAGGAAAATGCAATAGCAATCTGTTTTCCATTCTTGATGATTAAAATAGCTGCAATTTTTTAATGAAAGCTCAGTAGTCAAAATACATATTTAATAAAGAGACACACCATAAGAAAATATCAAGAAGTTAGCATCTGAAAATAAACTGTCACATTGTTTTGCTTTCGATCAAACAGAACTGAATTCAGTGGCTTAAGGTATCTAAGTATAATTAAACTGTGACTTTGGAAGCGGAAAATTAAAATCCAAGTAAGACCAGAGACCTAACACTAAGATGAAGAGAAGTTTCCTAAGTTATTACTCAAAAGTTTAGAGTTATTGGGACTTCTCAATGACTACGACCCAAAGAAATATGAATAGTTCGGGAAGTAATCGTGAAAAAAAAAGACATGAATAGTTCGGAGAATAAAAGTAAAAAAAAAATCATGATTATGTGATTCATCTTATGATACTCTCAATAAGTAAAATCAAATAACAAAAAATACAGTATATATGAGCACCATTAGAAATGTGTGTATGTGGCTATACATGTGTCAAAATTTACCTGATTAAAAATTGCATTAAGTTAAAAACAAGTATACAATTACGAAAATATGTTAACGTCATGACTTATTTTAAAATGTTTTATCCAGCATTCTTTCTAGAACTAAAGAATACAACAGAAAGTATGTTTTTGCAGTGCAAAGTCTCTTGATTAAATAGAATTACTTAAAAAAAGTGTTCAACAAGTGTTTTCAATTCATAGCTAGATTCTAAGAGATACAAGAAAAATGAAGTAGGCGAATACATGAGAATTCACAGAATAAACCAGTACAGGTTGGATTTGTACTCAAAGGATTATCATTCAGGCATCAAATTATTTTTAATTGAGTGCAGTAAAGATTACACTGCCGGCAACACCTTATTTCGAAGTGTAAATTTGTCACTTTCACTGTAATATTTCTGCTATATTCACCCAACCTTTGTAAACAGCCATATTTCATATAATATACATCCTGGGATAATACAGGTCTTTAATGAAAATCTGATTTTGATCCTACTTCAAGGCAGCTCATGATTGACCATTAGGGATCCTTGAACTTTTTTTCAAAGCTCCCAGTAGAAGCAATCACATGACAGATTGATGCTCTTTGATACCATTGTCATATGATAAATATTAATGCTATTCACCATTTAAAATACGCTCAATCTCTTCTAGTCTTTTTAAAGCAGCAACTCTTTTCTTCTCAATTTCTTTGATGTCTTTTGCTGTTTTGTGGGGGGTCTCTTTGTCTCTATTTTTTCCTAATTGTTTGTTGGATTTAGACAGACTTTTATTATCACTTGTTTTTACTATTTGTGTTTGTCTGGATTCACCTCTCATTTCCTTCACACTTTCAGCTGGAATTCTGTCTCCTTCTTCTACACCTGAAGTCTTACTGGTTGGGAATATTGGCTGTTCTACAAAACCAAATGAGGAAATTTTATCCCTGACTATATTCAAATGATGCTGAATATATTCTTCATGTGGTGCTAATGCCAATGTTTCAACAAGGCATCTTTCAGCTTTTAATAAGTCTTTTTCCTCAAAATAAACAACACAAAGATTGTGTTTTCCTTGCACATTGCTTGGATCCAGCTCCAAAATCTTTTCAAAACACTTTTTTGCTCCTAGTATATCTTTCATTTGATTCATCAGAATGTCTCCTTTTAAAATGAGGCCCTTGATATGATCAGGGTAGTATCTGAGTAACTCTTCCAAAATTGGCAAAGCCTTTAATTCCTTTGCAGTCTGGGAATACAGGAGAGCTAGATTAAACAAAGCACTTCGAAAGTCGGCTTGTAGCTTTATGGCTTTCTTCATCCAAATCTCTGCTTCATTGTCTTTTTTGTCATCCATGGCAAGCATTCCCAAATTGAAATAGCCATTAGCATCTAGTGGCTCTTCATTTATATAGCTTAGAAGTCGTTTTCTAGCTTCAGGTCTGAGTTTAACCTCACCTACAAAGTTTTTTAAAGAAAAAAACCTTATATTGTTAGTAAAATAAATGTGAGGAAGAAAGCCATTTTCAAATACTTAGATTACAAAAAAGCTATAACAACTAATTTCCATAGTTATAAAAAAGTGGAAAGCAAAAACCTCGAAGTCTTCACAGGAAAAGCAAAATATATGAAACAGTAAAAAGATAGCTTATTTCCTTTCCTTTAAAACGGTAAGAGTGCTTCAGAAACCAAAAGGAGAGAAATGTCTCTTATAATATAGAATTCAATTGGAAATAGCAGAGGGAAAACAGAGAATTCAGAGAAAGAAGCATAGGATTTGCCAACAAAGACATGTATTCAATCTTGATTCTGATAACATTACGACTTTATACACTGAAAAAGTTATTTAACTTCTCCAGGTTAACTGAGTTTTCCAAGAATTAATATGATGTATATTGGAAAATTAATAGTAACTATTACTGGGTAGAAAAACGTTTCAGAATTACTATAACACATTCTTTTTTTTTTTTTTTTTTGAGACAGAGTCTTGCTCTGTCACCCAGGCTAGAGTGCAGTGGCGTGACCTTGGCTTACTGCAATCTCCACCTTCCTGGTTCAAGTAATTCCCCTGCCTTAGCCTCCTGAAGAGCTGGGATTACAGGTACACACCACCACAACCAGCTAATTTTTTTTTTTTTTTTGTATTTTTAGTAGAGATGGGGTTTTAGCATGTTGGCCAGATTGGTCTCAAACTCCTGACCTCAGGCAATCTGTCCGCTTCGGCCTCCCAAAATGCTGGGATTACAAGTGTGAGCCACCATGACTGGCCAGAATTACTTTATCACATTTTTAAAAATATTACTTCAAAATGTTAGGCATGTTCTGAGGACAAAAACATATCATTAAATATAAGGCTATAAAATTAGGATTTAGGAAACATACATCTTCTTTTTTTTGAGACAGGGTCTTACTCTGCCACTCAGGCTGAGGGGCAGTGCCATGACCATAGCTCACTGTAACCTCAAACTCCTGGGCTCAAGCAATTCCTCCACTGTGGCTTCCTGAGTAGCTGGGACTATAGGCATGTGCCACCATTCCCTGCTGATCTTAAAATTTTCTGTGGAGACAGGGTTTCACTATGTTGCCCAGGCTGTTCTCAAACTCTTAGCCTTCAGTGATCCTCCCACCTTGGCCTCACAAAGTGTTGGGATTACAGGCATGAGCCATTGCCTGGCAGGAAGCAAATCTCCATTGAGGTAATTTCTATTGCAAATACATAAAAAAAAAGTTTAAGTACTACAATTACAAACCTTATGGTGCAATCTTGTGTCTAATAATGAGCATCTTTCATGGTCATCAAGGTAGATAACTTCACAAAAATATTAGCTTTTCTTCAAATTTATACTCTTTTGAATACCAGGCATAAAGATTTCTCTCTATTCTTTTATTTGGCAGCATGATGGATAATGAAAATATGAAAATAAATCAGGAGGCTTCAGTTGTTATCTTGGATTAGTACTTAGCCATGGGACTTTGGGGCAGTCATAAAATGTATTTGGTTTTCACTCTGCTAAATAGAAGACTGGCAAATGCAAACTCAAAGGTTCTCTTTAGCTCTAAAATACTACGACTTTATGATTCTTTCATATTTTACAAAAGTTTTAAGAAATGCATCTAAGAAATAACCATTATAATAGATTTTTTTATTTAAAAAGATTATAAATCATATACATTGTCTTGTGAGGCAGAACTAAAATTTCTATATAAAATATGGATGAAAGATCCAGATTTACTGTGGTTAATAATTTAGTTTTGCTAAATTATAGAAAATATAGAAAATTACAATAATACTCAAAAAACACAGTAAAATTGGATATAAAATAGTGCCAAAACTATTAGCTCTTATGAATCAAAAGAAAATAAAAGGCTATTTTTTAAAAACATATGCTCTCGGCTCCTCACAGCTAATTATGGAAAAAATTTCACAAGTTCATATTATTTGGAGAGTTTATAAGTTATACTATGTTTACGTGTATAAAATGCAAAATAATTAACAATGCTTAACAGACTGCCTGAAAAATTAGCCTTAACACATGCCAGAACTAAAAGTCAGTATTATCACGTTAGAATGCATGTTACTTGAAAATAGTTTATTTCAAATATTCTTCCTATAAATCATTTAAGTATAGTATTGCTATAAACTGTCAATACATAAAGTGTTTGCTATGGGTAATAAAGTTAAATTAAGGTTTTATTATATTATAAACTACAATTTGTTTAAATGTAGAAATATTTTGAGAAAACATACCTGATTCTTGCATTAATATAGCAGAGTTGAATAATGCTAGTTTATGCTTTGGATTTAGTTCTAGAGCACGATTAAAGTTTTTTAGGGCTTCATTTGGTTCTTTAAGTTCAATATATACAATTGCCAAGTTGTACCAAAGATCTGCATTATTTCTGTCCAGCTCTAGTGCTTTAAGGTATGCTTCCTTTGCTTTAAGAGGTTTATTCATTTTTAAAAGCAATTCCCCTCTGTGGAAAAATCAAACACAAGCTTTACTTACAACATTACCGTCTCAGTTTGTAGATAGAGTTTTTGCCAAGTTTTAAACCTTTCTACATATAGTTTTTTTCTTTTAACTCAAGCTCTTAAAAACTCTTTCAAAAACATCTCTTTGAAACTGTCCTCAAATCTGAACTCCTTAGTTTAGTATATTTGTCTTGATTTATTTTCAAATAATATTTAAGAAGAAAAAAGTCATGCCTGACTTTAGAGGGCAACATATCAGGAGGACAGAGAAAATATATTCGTTGAATTTATTTTTAAAAGAGACAGACTAGACTGCATCAGAGAAAGGACAACTAGCCAGAGTGAGAAATTAATTTGTTAGGTGACAAAATAACAGCACTAGAGAAAAATACAACATATAGTAGTGGTAAGAGAAATTCCAATATTTGAATCTATAATAGAAGTCTCACTGTGCAAAAAATCAAAGTATTTAAAATCTGTAATCCCTTCTCATATTAATTTAGTCCTCCATCAATATCTTCATATAATATGACCATTCTTAAAAAAAAAGTCGGGCATTATGGCTCATACCTGTAATCCCAACATGTTGGGAGTGTGAGGTGGGCAGATCACTTGAGGTCAGGAGATTGAGACCAGCCTGACCAACATGGTGAAACCCTGTCTCTACTAAAAATACAAAAATTAGCCAGGCATGGTGGCATGTGCCTGTAGTCCCAGCTACTAGGGAGGCTGAGGCACAAGAATCACTTGAACCCACGAGGCAGAGGTTGCAGTGAGCCGAGATCACACCACTGCACTCCGATCTGGGTGACAAAGTGAGATTCTGTCACAAACAAACAAACAAACAAACAGAAAAAGGACTAAAAAAAAAAGCTGATTGTGTAGAGTGGGAGGGACTAGTCTGACCTCTAGATAGCTTTGAGGAACACATTTAGAATTGAGGACCAGTTAAAAAACCATTATATAAATCTTTCTAGTGTGGTTTTATTTTCTGTTAGAAAATTTTAAAAAGTAATTTTGCTTAAAGAATTATTTTTACATATGTACAAATCATATTTAAGTAGTGATATGAGAGTTGTTCTTATTATAATACTATTCTTTCCTACAGTATCAGCACATGAATAAAATCAAAGGAACAACAATTAATATTCTCATTAAAACAACTTCTAGAATAGACGTTTGTTCAAAATATTATTTTTTTAATGCAGAGATTGTTAAATAGTTCTTTATAGATTAATACATGACAGGTCTTATTTATAGATACAAGCCTGCTAAACTCAATAGGTTTCAAAAAGTACTGGACACGGCAGACCAAAAACAATCCCAACTTAAAAACAGATTATCTCAAAAACTTAAATTCAGAATGTGCTTTCCCCACAGAAACAATGTTACAAATTATTATTAGGTTTCTGCACCAGGCTACAAAACAAAGTTTAAAAACACATTTTTCCTCAAAAATAATACAAATGATAACACATACATAAGAAAATAAATGAAGTTTTAACATGTGATGCCAGACAACTTTTTTCTTTTTGCTGAGAACCAAAATGTTTTCTTTTTATCAAAGGCATCAATAACCAATCAACTCTAAAAACTTAAGAAAGTTCCTGAGAGTTTGATATTAGAAGTAACTATTCCCAGCACTTTGGGAGGCCGAGGCTGGCGGATCATGAGGTCAAGAGATTGAGACCATCCTGGCCAACATGGTGAAACCCCGTCTCTACTAAAAATACAAAAAATAGCCGGGTATGGTGGCATGTGCCTGTGGTCCCAGCTACTCAGGAGGCTGAGGCGGAAGAATCGCTTGAACCCAGGAGGCGGAGGTTGCAGTGAGCCGAGATTGCACCACTGTACTCCAGCCTGGCAACAGAGTAAGACTCTGTCTCAAAAAAAAAAAAAAAAAAAAAAAAGTTTCAGGTGTTAATTTAATTAGGAAAAGAACAATTTTGGTGATGGGAAGAAAATGAAACTGAGATAGAGCTACTTCTACCCTTTCCTTAATATAAAACCTAAGTTGGCTATTATAGGGATTCCCTTTAATTTCAAATCAGTAAAATCTGTCAGTCCAAAAAGCTATGCCCTTCTATGCACTTGATTGCTAAGATTATTAAAAATATAACTTTTTTTTAAAAAACAAAGCCAATTCATTCAAAATGTACATGCAGATGCAGTTTCAATATTCTATAATGATAGATCTAAGGTGAACTGAGATACCTGCTAATGTAAGCCTGCTTGAAGTCAGGCCTCATGCTTATTGCTTGACGGTACAGCTGATCTGCTTCTTCCAGTCGGGACTCATTTGCTCGGATCAGGTTAGCCAGATTGATATAAACATTTAGGTGGTTAGGAGCAATTCTGGCTGCATATTTTTTACCAGGAATAATCTGTTTAGAAGAAAGGGCATTTTCATGATTCAGTATTTCAGTATCAAAAATCAAAAGTACATATTCCTACTGGTTAATCTAAAATAACACAGAACATAGTATAAAATATACACTGTACTAAGATCTGGGTTCTATTCCTATTGTGATCAAACTTTAGAGATTTTGACTTCTAAAAGTTCTGATTTGTTTGACTTCACAAAAAGATGCAAATAAAAAGCTTACAATAATCCACTGAACTGGCATAAATAAAAAAATATATCCTTCAATGCCATAAAGTGTTATTTTATGACATTATTGAGGATACTGTAAATAGTGTCTTTAGATTTTTATGTGCTTTTACATTTTTATGATTTATTTTTAATAAAGTAGTAAAATTAGTAGCAGAGTTTTATATCCTCAAAAAAAAAATAGCTTAAGCTGGGCTGCACTTTTCTCAATTGTAACAATATTTATAGTAACATTAATAGTGATTGGGAAGTTAAATTTTTTAAAAACAAGGTTGAACTGTATAATATTTTAAGGATTACTTTAATCTTTACCTATTACAGTTTAACTGTATTTATTATTGGTTTTTATCATATCTAATTTATTGTGTTCACTGGAAGTTTGGATCCATATATATTATATATTATAATAGCCTTTACTTAACCTTAATAATCAACTAGAGTGTTTAATTTCCAAACCTCACCAGAAAAGTAAGTCCTTAGTATTCTGGAATAAAATTAACTACTCTATTGTCACAACCGAGAAATATTTTGCTGACAACATGAAAACTGACATAGGGTCAGATCTTCCAACTTTGATACTGTAATGTTATATTTAATGAATCTTATGTCATTATAATAACTGATGGACACAATATAGCAAGAGGTGTATCTACTAAATTTATCACTTTTATTCATTTGATAGGAATAAAGTTGAATTTTATAATATAAAATATTTATGTAAAGTCATATAACTTGCTAATAACTCATAATCAAGAATATCTAAAATTCACACTTTATGAATTCAGTGTTTACAATGGACTGTAAAAACAATTTTTAAAAATTAAGTGAGCTAGAAAAATGTAATTCTTTATAAAACTAATAGGAATAGATGATTCATTAGACACTTTACTTTTATATCAACTTAGTAAAGAATTTTCCTTCTAGATAATTTATTCAATATGGACATCTAGCAGATATGACATAATCAATTATGGCAACTTACTTGAGGCATCAGTGATTTAGCCATCATGTAAGATTCTTCAGCTTCTTTGGTTCTATTTAAATTTTTATAAGTTCTTCCTACATTCATATGGGCACCAATATCATCTAAAATTTTAAAACAATCATTTGTTGGCAAGTATACAAATGATGTATTAAATATAAATGAAATGATTCAATATATTTGATATATAAACAAGTATTCAATGTAACTAACGAGAAGACATGTTTCCAGAAACAAATATACTAGGCAAAAATGCAAAAGCAGGCAACAGGTCCTGCTTCTTAAAGTTCCTGAAATATAACTTGTTATAACTTATGACCAACAGTGTTCACAAAATTACTTAATGAACCATAAAGACAGAAACTACATACATGGTATGAAAAAACTATTTGAAGGGATTTTTGAAGGGTTGAGACAGAGAGAGATAAAGGTAATTGTATTTTACTATACTAAAGCTTGCTTTCATTTACTTAATCTAATAGCTTAGAAATTCACTCAAGAGGTATAGCTCAACTCTACAAGTGAAAAGAATCATCAGGATATTTAGAATTATTTCAAGTGTTATAACAAATACGCACCATGGTGGAATGGGGCAAAGACAATGAAAAAACTTTGCCATTAAATATTTTTAGAATTTTTGTGATTGTGGCTAGAATGAGAGTATAATGGAACATAATGATAAAAGTATTACTTAAGATGCAGTGGCCCACCTCTCTTAAATGATAATAAACTCCTTAAAATTTATTTTAGATTTTTTTTAATGGTAGTGTTAATTTTAGAATGTCAGGAACTTGTGTCTCATTTTCTGATGTGGAAAATAAAAATCCCAGCAAATGTCTTCAGGGATAGGAAAAAAAATGCAGTTGAAATAGGAAAAATATAAGGATTCATTGTACAGTAGTTTTGTAAACAGATACACTTCCCAGTAAATATTTCAATGGTTTGAATGATAGAAGGAAGGTAGAAGATCTTAAATCAGCCAATTTTTACTCAACATGAATTTCTAACAGACATGAAAAGGTTCATTTTGATTACTACTTGCCTGTGACACAAATTATTTTGCAATTGTGGAATAATTCTCTGCCTGCAACTCCTAGGACTCATAGGGGCCAAGCATATATATATCTTGGGCATTCTCCAAGTAACAGTCCTAAAATCTTATTATATTATGTTTTAGTCTGGCAATTGTGTGCACTGCACAGAAACTGGCAGATGCAGTCCAGGTTTGATTAGAGAGAAGTTTAGGAGTAAGGAAGTTGATTTTTTTTCTTTTAAGATGTATTGTTGAGCCTCATGTAGCCCGCAGGGGTCAAGCAAAAAAAATGTTTAAGCTAGCCATTCTTAATCCTGGCTACAAATCAGAATGCTTGTGTAGTTTTAAAAAATTCAGATACTTTAGCCCCACCTAGCTCCATCAAAATATAATATTCAGAAATAAAATCTGCAAAAAATATGTTTATAAAAAGTGTCAAAGGCAATTCTGATGTAGAATCCGGGCTGCAAATCATTGTATTACCGATTGAATATAAAATATACAGTATAGTCCTTAGATCAGGGTAATTACATGTCTCAAAACATCACTATATATCCCATGAATACATACTACTATTGTCAATTAAAAAATATGGAGTCTTTGCTTTTATATAACTTTTTTTTTTTTACACCAGATAAATCCATACAACATGTTTATAGAGCTCAGAATGCTGTTTAGGAAAAGCTAAGGTACATAGAGCCTGAAAAAAGTAATTATACACTAAGCATTTAAGAAGAAACTGAAAATTTGGAAAAATAAAACTGTAATTACGTCAGCTGAGTATTTAAAATGTTACTGAAATTAGCCCCAACCAATGTTAGAAAAGATAAAAAATGAGGCAAATTAACATCCACTGAAATCATGTTCTTAGAATTATGGCAAGGAGATATTGTCATTAGTGTAGACTTCAGATGCTAGAGTACAGCAGTCCTATGTTTCAAAGAATAGAGATGTAATATACAGATATACTTTAGCATCAGAAAGGCCACTCGATACAGCTAATAAAAAGACACAATTTTATGAGTACCTATCCAAAACAACAACAGCATTAGTTAACAATCTGGATTTTAATTCAATTGTAAATGAGGAACTCACAAATCTCAAATGTATCCTGTTTGTCAATACTAGGTTTCTATAATCAATTAAATTTTCCAGAATTCTAGCTGAGTATATTTCACTTCTTATCTCTCCTTACATCTCTAATAACATATTTTCACTAGGGAAACAAAAGAGTAGAAGGGAACTTATCATCTCACTGCTAGATGTTATCAACTTATCTTCATGAATGTTTCCAAGTGTTTTTAATAGTAACACACATCTGTGTGCAAAGGCATATACATATTCTGCTTTCCCTCATACACCTTCTCTCTTACCTAGGGCCAACCAATCTACTTATATACTAGATCACATTCCCTTTTCCCACTTAAGAACTTTGTTCACGCTATTTATCTGTCCTGCCCATCCTACAACACATTCTCCTGTTGCAAAAATATCTGTTCTTCTGTATAGTAAGCCTTTTTTTAAAATTTTAAGATGTATTGTTGAGTCTCATGTAGCCAGTACTAGCTGCCCAACAGTGAAATATTCTCACATTGATAGCTTAGGCATCTATGTTGCTTTTCATTATTTCCTGTCCACAAAATTATCAATTTATTTAAAAACATAAATTTATAAATATCTGGAATCTCCTAGGAACTCTCTATCCTTCATAAATATAGATGTAAAAATTAATAGTATTTTAACAAATCAAAAAATATATAATAAGGATAAGTCATGATCGAACGGTATTTTACAGAAGGCAAGGCTATTCAACACTATAATCAATGTAATCTACTATATTAACAGACAGCAACAATACAACCTTATTTATCATCATCTCAAATGGTGCAAAAAAAGCCTTTGACAGAATCCAACAACCATTTGTGCTAAAAATTCATCCATTTGTGCAAATGAAGAATTAAGAAAGGCAAGAGAGCTCTCCTATACTGCTGGTGGGAAACACATTCTTTGGAAAACAATTTAGCAGCCTTTTAAAAAGTTAAACATACACAAATCATGACCATACCATTCCTCTCTCAGGTTTTTACCTAAATGAAAACATACAGATTGGTACATGAATGTTCGTAAACGCCATTATTTGTAACAGCCCCAAAGTGCAAACAATCCAAACATCCACCAGCAGGTAAACAGATAAACAAACTGTGGTATATCCATGTAAAGGAATACTACTCAGCCATACAAAAGTATGGGTTTTTGATTTATACAACAACATGAATGTGTATCAAAAAAATGTGTAGCATGAAAAAGCCAGGAAAAAAAGAGTCCATAGAGTATAATTCCATTCATATACAATTTTAGAAAAAGCACATTATCTGCAGTGATAGAAAGCTTTTCCCCAGAGAAGGCTGGGTGAAAAGAGGTAAGACTGGGGCATTAGAAAAGGGTACAAGGAATTTGAGGGGTTGATGGATATTTTCAGTATCTTAATTGTGGTTACAGTCTCATAGGTATATACATATGTCCAAAATTATCAAATTATATAGTTTAAATATGTATAGTCTGTTGTATGTCAAATGTACTTCAAGACTGCTATTAAAAAAGTTACAACCCAATCATTTCTTTGCGTTACTACAAAATCCTTCTAAATGATCGTCCTGCTTTTCTTTACTATTTTCTGCATAGCCAGTGATACTCAAAATTAACTACACCAGAGTATATGTGCAAAGGTTGCTCTCTCAGTTATTCTCATCTCTTAATACTAATCTCTCATACAGCCTTTCTCTGACCAATTTCTAATGTCTATGCCCTTTTTATAGCTTTTATCACTTTCATACAATATACATGTGCATGCATATGTGTGTGCACATATATATTTTGTGTGTGTGTATATATTTACATGTGTGTATTTGTTTACTTATTGTTTATGCCTTTATTTAGAATGGAAACTCCATGAAGGCAGGAAGTTTGTTTTATTTACTGCTGGATTCCCCAGCACTTAAAACAGTGTCCAACTCACAGTAAATTCTCAAGTAAATGCTTGATGAACAAATATACCTACAGAGCCATTTGCTATTCATTCTCTTTCAGCCTTCTTTCCTGAACTGTATATCTCTTCTTTGCCACCTCCCTTCCTAGTTCCAGTGAAAATAATGCCATTAATATTTACCAGCTCATATTTATTGAATAGATATTATTGCCTAGAAACTGGCCTTATATAAGTCTTATATAACCAATATTTAACATAATCGATACAAAAGAATGGAGATCATATTACTCCAAACTTACAGATAGAAAACTTAAGAGTGACTGAATTTGAGAAAAGGTCTGATGTCAGAGTCCATTAACTAACCATCACACTAGCTGTCCCTTTTCAGCCTTATCCTGGTTACTGTCTTGCCCCCTCTAACTCTAAAAATGCAGTAAAATAACACGTCGTTTCATCTGTCAAACCCATCTAGGAAGAATACAGCTTAAAAAAACATGGAATAAGCCAAGAAGCCTCTAGATGCCACATTCAATGTTTCCAAGTTTAAATGCTTCATAAAAAATTATAATAAACTAGTTTACTTGTTTTCCCACTCAATGGTTTATTATTAATAGAAACAGCAATTCTCAAAGTGTGATAGTGAAGTCAAACTGAAGGAGAAAGCTTCAGCAAATATCTCAAAAACAGCAATTAGTGACAATTGACAATGAGGGGGGAAATTATTTAAAAACTGAGCGTCCATACCTGCAACATCCTGTGATAGGCACACTATTCACTACACAAAACTGAATGTGTACAGACACACACCTACACACTTAATTTAGTATTTACAACAATGCTGTGAGACAGAAATTACTATCCCATTTTAGAAACAAAAAAGAAGAGTCTGAAGGGGCCTAAGTAACATCTCAGTTTCAAAGCCCTTGTGTGCCTGACAATCAAAGATGACTGCTTCTCTAAAAACTCCTAAAATCTAATTAATCCATGCACTATACATCTCAAGACTTCAGAAAGTAAAGAATTAAAATATTTAGTGACTGCTGACTGCGTATAGAACCCTACTTGATGATGCAGGGGTACAAAAATGATTCAGATGTTCATGCTACCCCCAGGAAGCCCAACAGTTTAAAGAAATATTTTAAATAAATTTGTATTTAAATAAATAAAATATAGCACTAAATAGAAAATTACAAATACAGGAAAGATACAGAGGAAGTTAAGGGGTTTTACAGAGGAAAACTATTTGCTTATAGCTAGAAAGATAGGAAGAGTTTTTATAAGAGAAGTCACTGGAAAATGGAAGAAAAGGGAGAAGGGAGAAATTCTAGTCTCGAGGAAGAATATAAACAAAGGTAAAGAAGTAAGGAAGTATAGGATATTAATTCCATATTCCAAGAAAAACTAAACTACATGAAGGGCTAAGGGATACAAATTCAAAGGCTAGACCATCAGTTGTATTTCCAAAACTTTTTATTCACCTTTCTCTAATTGAAACTTAGCTTTGTTTTGGAGACGTGGTTACCTTTAGCTTTGTGTTTTCTATCCTTTGTGACGCTGTGCCTAGGAGAAGAACGGGTATCTTCTTCCGTGATCCATGTTGCCACTTTTGGACAATTCTCTCTCTTTTTTACAATTACTCATCTCTAATTGTAATTTAACTCTATTATCCACTATTCCTATCAGTGTTGTAGTCACCAATTCCTGGATCACAGATCCTGGCTCCCTGTTGCTTTCTCTAACATTACATTTGTCAAAATTCTTAATTATTTAGTGATTTCATAATTCATATAGATATTAATGTTTGAATACCGTGGTCTTGTTGTCCTTTTCTCCAAATGACTTACACCTTCTTTCTACCTTAGCTAATTACTGCAATCGTCATAATTGTACTTACTAGAAAAAAGTAACAGTGCCTGACACTCTGTACTCCTTCAAGGATGTTTGGTAACGTGTGGGGGTTTCTTTTGGTTGTCATTCTGAATGGAAAATAATGATAGCATTTGGTGGATGGAAGTCATGTCTGGCACATATCCTGTAATACAATTCTGCACTCAAAATGCAAATAGCACTCCTACTGAAAAATACTGTGCTCTAGCTACATCCTACTCTGATACCAACAATTCCTCAGATTCACTGATCTTGTCACCTTTCCCCCATCCCTCATCCTGTCTCATATCCTTTCTTAACCAGCTTAGATTCGGTGTCTAATCATTTATTCACTCCTTAAACCCTTTCTTGATTAGTAATACACAACTGACAAAACTTTAATCCTATTTAAGAGAATTTTCTATGCCTATGTCATCACTATTATAGCTAAAAAGTTGCAGGAGAAGAAAAACATGTAACCATACCAAATTTATTTTTTTTTTTGAGATAGAGTGTCGTCCTGTTGCTCAGGCTGGAGTGCAGTAGTGTGATCTTGGCTCACTGCAACCTCTGACTTCCAGGTTCCAGTGATTCTTGTGCCTCGGCCACAAGAGTAGCTGGGATTATAGGTACTCGCTAAAATGCCTGGCTAATTTTTGTATTTTTTAGTAGAGATGAGGTTTCACCATGTTGCCCAGGTTGGTCTTGAACTCCTGACATCAAGTGATCAGCCCACCTGGACTCCCAAAGTGCTGGGATTAGAGGCATGAGTCACTGTGTCTGGCCCCAACCGGTTTAAAAAACAAAGCCAAAACCCTCTTATCTTACCATCCTTTCTTGACCCCATACCCAGCACTGCCACCACTTCTTATCAATACCCTTCAAAAGAATTTTCTATACTAATTGTCTCCAATTATTCTTTCCCCATTCTATTAAACTCACTACTATCAGGCTTTTGTACCCATTATTCCACCAAAATTGTTTATCCATATCCATCCTACCCAACAACTCTATGTTAAAAAAAATCCATAAATGCTTTTGTTTGTTTGTTTTGAGACAGAGTCTTACTCTGTCACTAGGCTGGAGTGCAGTGGTATAATCATGTGATCATAGCTCAGTGCAGCCTCAAACTCATGGGCTCAAGGAATCCTCCCACATGAGCCTCCCAAGTAACTGAGATAACATGCCCACACAAACCTGCTTGGCTAATTTTTTAATTTTTATTTTGTAGGGACATAATCTTGCTTTCTTGTCCAGCTAGTCACGAACTCCTGGGCTCAAGTGACCTTGCTCTGTCAGCCTCCGAAAGTGCTAGCAATACAGGTGTGAGCCACCAGCCTGGTATCAAAGTCTGATATTAAGTGGCTATTATATGTAATCCAATTCAAAATAAGCAAGCACTAAGCTCTAGTATTCAAGTCACTTAGAATAAAGCTAGAAAATAAACTCTATCTTATTTCCCCCGAGGATAATCAAAACTTTTTTTTAAATAAATAAAATTTATGAATTTAATCAATAATACTTACCTGGCTGAACATGGGTAGCCTGTACGAAGTATTTCAAAGCTCTCTCAAAGTTCTTTTCATTTTCCAGAGCATGACCCACATTATTCCATAGTTTGGCATTATTTTTATTTACCTTAAATATAAATGCAGATAGAAATAAGTTACACTTAAAAAAATATGACTCCAGTTCATATAGCTATTTCTTTGGTATACTATTAAGAAAAGAATGTTCTATGGAGATGTCTCTGGGGATGATGCAGGAGTCAAATAAAGACTGCTTCACCAGATTTACTCTCCCTGCACCTGAACACCAATATACTAAAACCACAGCAGTCTTATTTCATTCATGTTACATATTAACATTTTACAGAAAATTTTATTTTATCAAAGCATAGCGGTGTTTCAAAACTCCTGCTCTACTATTTGCATTTTTAGGAGCAAAAGTACTAGAACATGAAAACATGTTTAAATGTTGCACTGATGACTTATTTTTAGACTTGACATATTTAAATTTATTTATGTAATCCATTATGGTAATAGAAGCCCTGAGATTAAAGCTCTGAGTCAATATGTGCTTTCAGAGTTCACAGATTACTGTGGCGTTCTTGCAGATAGATGATACCTAGCCAAGTAACTAACTGCAGTGGTTGTGGCTATAGGTTCCAACAACTGTTCTAGGAGTGGGTATAAGCAAAATTCTGGAAAATTATGGAGCTACACTGGTATCCTAGAAGTATGGATTAATAAGCACGGTAATGAGGTCTTACTTGTTGGCAGACTTCTGAGCTGGGAGAGAGAGTAGAGCTAATGAACTGCGTAAGAAGAGAGTCATCTGATCTTAAGTAGATGTGGAATCAAGAAGTCACACAGACTACTGGAATGAGGCAGCAATTCAATAAAGCTAAGCAATGAAGAGTTAAATAGCCAAAAGGAAGTAAAAATTCAGAGATGTGAAGAGGGGTACTGGTAAGGGAGAGCCTGAAAAAATCTTCGCTGATACCATTAAAGAAAACACATTTTTGTTTTTTAAAAGACATTTTTCTAATTTATGTTGTCCATTCTATAGAAATCCTGTATCCTTCCTTTTTGCCAATTGTTATCTTTCTGATAGTATTGTAACCACCGGTTATCTTCCACATCGTTGGGTGACTTTTTTTTGTTTGTTTGCTGTGCATTTTATTTTACTGAATTGATAGCATCAATTATAAAACTCACCATATTATAAGTCTATTAAGAAAGAAAAAATGCCACTAATTGTAGGACTTATTTGGTTTCAGAGATCTTAAGAAGGAAAAAAATGTATACCTTTAGAAGCAATGAAATATAGTATTCTGATTTAAACATTGTGTCATTTGAACTTCTAATAGCTATAAAGCATTTAGGGAATTTTCATATATGCTTTGGGTGTATAGCTAAGTATTATTCAGAGCACTTGGTTTCGGTATATATTAAAGAACAAAGTATTTTCATTAATCTTTTGGGAAAGTACTTCATATTGACTGTTAAGTGTCTATTTGAAAAGAAAGTTAAAACAGCTTAGAAATCATTCCAAGAAATCACTGATTACATACTTTTTTGTCATTCTGAACAACACTTTACCTTCAAGGCTGACATAAACAATGTATATTCAGACTCCCAATCCCAATTTCTGTGGAATGTTTTTAAGGAATGAGTGACTATCACCACAGACAGACAAATCCAGGATAGCTTTTTAAATACACTGTTTAAGAGAAAAAAAAGCAAAACAAAAACAAATTGTCTTCATCACCAAAAGCATTTTACCTTTTAGAACAGAGGTAACAAGTATCTTAAATGCTCCTAAAATATCATATGTGAATTTATTCTAATCCATTCTAATATCACCCAACGTTAGAGGAAACAACATCAAAAAAATTAAATATTGTGAATATGACCTTCACGTCAATTGCATTATCTACTCTAATATTGGCCTGTATTTCAAAAGCTCTGTTTAGATTAAATGATAAAAAATGGGCAAAACCAATTTTTAATTGTGACTTTTTACAATTACAGTCCTTCGTGCCATTTTCTACAACTGAGTATTCTTAATTGAGTTTAGCAAGGGGTCAACCTTATCACTGGTCACATTTGAAAATGTTTTGCTGACAATTTATACCAAGACCATGATATTCTTGGTTTATTTCTCTTTTGTAAAGCTAGAATTGTCTATTAAAAGGCATAGAAAAAGTAACCCTTCATTAAACAGAGGCAAATTAGTTACATAACTTTAGGTTAATTATTTGAGGACTCAATTCCTCACCTATAATTTTCATGATCTCATTTAGCATTAATAGTCTCCGAGTCTGTGCTTTTGTTTCTATAACATGGTTTAATTTTTTTCATTGATAGATCCAATTAACCAGGACACACAAGTACGGATGAGAAAAAACATGGTCACTGGAAGCAGTCAGATGTAAATCTGAAATAAGACTGTTATATGCTAGCTGTGTGATCTTGGGTAACCTGTATGGCTTCAATGTTTGCATCTGCAAAGTAGACTTAAGGAGTGTCAAGATTAAATGAGAAAATAAATTTAAAGTGTCTATCATGGCCCTTGGTACATGGCAGGAATTCAAAAATGGGTAGTGATTATAATTGGATATATGGGTACAAGCTAAGAGAAAAGGTTTGGTAGATGACAGTAAAAAACTGCAGACATGGATGAGATTATCTGTGGAAAATATGTGGTGTTGAAAAAAGTGGCTGTAAGACTTTGAAAAACGTAAATATTCAAAGAGCTGGTACAGCCAGAAGAATAGAGCAGAAATGAACAGATATGGAAGAAAATCAGGAGAAATATTTTTTATAGACACTAGGGAAATAAACTTTAAATTAAAAGTGTTGACTTAGTTTAGCCACTAGGAGGCACTTTGTTTTATGTTTAATAGAGTGAAGTAGAGAGAAGTCAGAATTCTGTGCGGTGAGGGGTGACTGGAAAATGAGAGTGAGAGAAGTGACCATTTCTTTTTCAAGTTGCAAAATCAAATTTAATATTATTACATTTGAATTACTTGACCTTTAACAACTTGATTTGCTAATTTTAGTGCCACAGCATAAGTATACAATAAGATAATACCTACAACAATTACAGTTCCTAAGCATATATACAGTGTGACTATGCTGTTCCTTAACTGTTAGTTTGAGGCAACTAGGATACAAAGATTATAATGAAGATAGTGATGATAGCAATAAATTACGGACTGCTTACTATATGCATTTGATATATATTAACTCAATATGACTCACTTAAGTAGGATGACTATTATCTTAGTTCACTGAATATGGAAGTGGCAATGGTCATTTGTGACTTTATTCTCAATAACATCCTTGTTTTCATTTGGGTCTGACTCAAAGTTTGTTCTGTCTCAGGCTGTAAAATAAAATTACATAAATATGGGAAAGAATACAGAGTAAGTAGGTGCTGTGGAGCTTTCCTAACTTGACTTATAAGACAAATGAGGAGACTATTGAGATGAAAAACCAAAAGATACAAAAGCATGACTTAGAAAACTGCACTAGATACAGATTTAAATTTTTAAATGTGTGACGCTTAATTCCATAGTTAGTAAGCATGACATGAACTGACATTTAAATTCACCTTTTTTTTGATATTTTCTGCCATCCATGGGCTACCAAAATACAGAACCCCATGCTGGGAACATACAATACTCTCTCAGCAACAACAAATCCAACTGGAAAAAAAAGGTTCGATGCAGGAATAAATGGTAATGCCATTAAACAAAGTGCCTAGAAAGAAGAAGATTTAATAATTTATATTAAATTAAGAAATGTATGGGCATCTTATACTCAAATCCAAATATTTTATCATTTAATTTGGATAGCACATTGGTAAACTATGAGGAATATTAACTTAAATATAAAGAAGGCAATTTAGGGATAGCATTTACAAACATCAGGATGTATGTAAGCAAGGTGAAATGGAAATCTTGAATTCTAGAAGTTATAATTAGAGGATATCTGTGAACTTTCTTTGAAAACAAGATTTCTAGGTGTGCGTAGAAGTGATTACTCCTTGAAATTAAAATCTGAACCATTACAGCATTTTAAATTTGAGAAGCATAACAAGCTATGTCTCACTGGTTTTCTGTAAAGAATATGCTCACATAGTAAAATATAAAAATGTTAATAAATGAAAATACATCTTTAAGCAAAAATTAAACAATAAAGGTTCATCCAGTTAAATAAAAATGTGGAAGTACTTTTTGAAATTATATTTAGACAACTCAAACAACTCAAAAAAAAATGGGCAAAGGAACTAAACAGATATTCCTTAGAAGACGACGTATCAATGGCCAATCAGGTATATGAAGAAAAGTTCATCACTGTCATTAAGGAAGTGAAAATTAAAACTACAGTGAGCTATCACCTCACACCAGTAAGAATGGCTATTATTGAAAAGACGAAAGATAACAAATGTTGGCAAGAACATAAAGGAAATCCTTGCACACTGTTGATGGGATGTAAATTAGCATTGCCATTAGGCAAACAGTAGGGAGGCTCATAAAAAAATTAAAAATAGAACTACCAGTGATCCAGCATTCTCACTACTGGGTATAGATCCAAAGGAAATGAAATCAGTATGTTGAAGAGAGATCTAAACTCCCCTGTTCATTGTAGCATTATTCAATTTACAACAGCCAAGATATGGGAACAACCTAAGTATCCACCAATAGATTACTGGATGAAAAAAATGTGGTATATACATGTCCTGGAATACTATTTAGCCTTAAAATGGAAGGAAATCCTGTCATTTCTGACATGGATAAACCTTAAGGACACCATGTTAAGAGAAGTAAGTCAGCCACAGAAAGACAAATATACATACATGATCTCACTTAAAAGTAGAATTTATAAAAGTTGACTCATAAAAGTAAAGCAAATGGTGGTCACCAGGGTTGGGGGCAGAAGGCTGGGGAGAAGTTGGTCAAAAGATATAAAATTTCAGTTAGGAGGAATACAAATAAAAAATAAATAAAAATTTTACACATCTAACTTATGTGTGTGGTAAAAATAAGATGACAATTAAATATGCTAATAGGGTTTTCAACAAAACAAAACCACAGAGGCTGATTAAAAAAAAGCCAAACATGTCAGTTTCACAACTTTACTACTTTAAGAAACCACATTATATTGGAAACTGAAGGAATGAAATAAGGTGTTGTTCAGACAAGACAGCAGACTACTCACTCTGTACCTTAACGTTACTTCACATAACATCCTGAAAGGTTACATGTATTTAACTACAAGCTTAGTGTATGCATAAAAATAAAACTGCCTCCGTTTAAATCAAGTCTTTCATTCTGTAAGAACTTCTAAAATTATTGATATAACACTGAATACTGAAATGAAACTACATAAAAATGTTCATATTTCTTACCATTTTGAAAATGGGATGACATGTGGCTTCCACATTATCAACCCACAAAATACTAGCACATAAATAGCTTGTGGAGGAAATAAGTTTGGTCATCATTAGAACATCTGTTTCTATGGACATCTGCATCCAAATTTTGTTACCCTGATTTGTTTTATAGTACTTAATTTAATAAACAAGTTAAACCTTTAGCTTCATAAGTTTGAGACTCTTCTAATGGGTGAGGGGGAAAAATGTCTTTTTTTCTATTTGACTTAATTTGTGAAACACACACACACACACACACACACACACACACACACACACAGAAAAGAATACTCTCTCCACAAATGTTCACATGTTAATGAATTGTAATGAGGCAACACTGAATCTGAGAAAAATCACTACCATCAAACTGCTCGCCATCATACCAATTTATAGGTCAGAAATTTCACTGTTTTTAAATCAAAAAAGGTAAGAACTAAGAATGCACAGAATTTGCTTTCCATTTCCCAGAGATGCTTGATGAAAATAATCAGCAAAAAATGTGAAACAGGTAAAGTTCCTGAATATGTATGCAGTTCATTAAAAAAAAATTATACCTGTTAATTCACGGCCACCCTAAAGCAATTTCATTTGAAGGAATTAAGTGTTAAATTCACTCAAAAGTGTACTGTAAACTGATGCATTAAAGAAAAAATCTCTCAGGAAAAATCTATAGGTTCTGGGATAAGAAATGTCTCTAATGATTAACTTATTCAGAAGTCCTAATATGCTCTCTAATAATGTATGCCAACCTAGTTAACCATCACTACCTTGTAATTTCCTTCTTCCAGTAATATAAACTGTCCTTAAGCAGAAGGATATTAGTAGAAAGAGCAAAGAGTTTGAGACAAATCTCCTTTACGTCTCATTTCCTACATAACATAAGGCAAACCACTAAGTCACCCACTGTGAGACTTTTTATTGTTTTTTAAGAGATAAGGTGTAGTCATCCAGGCTAGAGTGCAGTGGCATGATCACAGTCCACTGCATCCTTGAACTCTTGGGCTCAAGCAATCCTTCTGCCTCAGCCTCCCAAGCACCTAGGACTACAGGTACAACTGTCATACCTGGCTAATTAAAAAAATTTTTTTGAGATGGGATCTCACTGTCTTACCCAGGCTTGTCCCAAACTCCTGGCCTCCAGTGATCTTCCTATCTCTGCCTCCCAAGGCACTGGGATTACAGGCATGAGCCACTGAACCCAGTTAGTTCTTCACAAATACAAAGAGGATTAATAACTACTTACATTATGCTGTTGACATATACATGACATCTTATCTAATAAGTGCTTAACATGTTATTCTGGTCCTTGGTAGGTACTCCTTTGTTCTACTTATTCCTTCCAGAGATCTTCAGAAAATATCACCATAAAAAAATAGCACATTTATTAGGACTATACCCAAAGCAGAGTTATGGCTTAAGGCCATTTTGATATACATTTTAAATTCAGCTTACATTACATACACCATTATTTTATTTGATGAAACCTTAATTCCCCTACCTGTCCTTTTTTTAACCTTTCTTTTAGCAAAACTCAAGCTTGGATGTATCCTACTATTTATTTCTTGTGTCTATATTTACCTGAGTAGCAATGTGCTGCCAGAGAAAGTCCCAAAGCTGAATAGATTAATACTATCATAAAAGGAATCACCAAGTTCAAATTTATCCTTAAGACTGTTCAGGATTTCTAGGTTTCTCTGGGCAGTTCCACTCTTCTTGACTGTTTTGAATTATCATTACTTTTCTCAAACTTTTGACCCATGTCACTTTCAGCAGGCAACTACATTTTCTAATTTACAGAGAAAGTTAGTGCCATAAAACAAGAATTTCTTCAATATCCTGCTACTAAACCTACCAACATCCACATTCATTTCCTTTTTTCATGTAACATAAGGGGTGTCTCTTCTATCTCAGGCCAGTCCTGTGCTGTGTATCTCCTGTTCCTCATAAACTTCACTAACAATTATCCCTTCTCCAATTTATTAACCACTTTCTAATCAACTGTAATCTTCCTATCTACATTTAAACATGCTCTTGTCTCTCCAGCCTTAAAAATCTTTTAGCAATACATCTTTTAAGCTACCTTCCCCATTTGTTTACATAACTCAGGTACAAAACAAGTTTCCATGATCTTAGGAAAAGATGTAACAAGTAGCCCACTTAACTAATCAACTTAAGCCCACTTAACCAATCAACATTTCAACTTAATAAATATGTTCTTGCAAACCAACCCATTAGAGATAGCCACATTCCTCTAAGGCCAGCTGAGTAGCTGAGTACTCCAATAAAAATGCTTCTATATGACACCAATCAACAGTCTCTCCCTGACATCACTCCCTCCTACCTATGAAGGTCTACCAATGCCAGATCTCCATGCTTCCCCCATGACCCACATAAGATTCGCAGTCTGTTATGCTTGAAACCACTGCCTGAGCAACATAGTCTTCCCTTACTTAGGGAGGAAATCAATCAAGTTTATCCCATCCTTTGAAACAGTCAAAATTAAATTATCTCTAAAGGTTATCTATACTAGCTGTCTTCACTTGCTCATCAAATCACTCACTTCACGGAAACAAATTTCATTTAAGTTACTACAGACTAAAAGTAGATCCAATCCAACAGATTCTAGATCTCACTTTCCCCTTCAAGAGTATCCGTTAGTGTTAACCATTTGGTCTTTCTTAATATACTTTCCCACCTTTCTGTTCATTCGATATGTCTCCTATTTAGGATCCTTCTCTTCAACATCTAAATATAGGAATTTCTCAAGACCTAGTTGCAGGTATCTCTTTTCACTGTATTTAGCCCACTCAACTGTTTTCTGGGGAAGAATTAAGACCAAATACTCTAAAGCTTCCACTATGAGTATGAGTGAACTTCTGCACATCTAGAATGTTAACAGCTAGTTACCATCTTTGACAGAACTGACAAAACCCCAGTTGAGAAAGGTTGCTCTATAACCTCTTCTACAGTCCACCTTATCCTGGTTTCAATTACCACCTCTATGCTAATGAATACAATTTCTATATGTAGCTTAGGTATTTTCTTTGAACTCCAGACATAAAGTGCTATTCAAAATGTCCAATGGGATGTTTCAACAGTAACTCAAACCCAACATGTTCAAGGATAACAGTAAACACAATCTTTCAATCTACTCTGTATCTCAGACATTTAAATTTCTCTGGAATGTAAGCTCTCCAGAAATGTGAACTGTGTATTTCCTTTATTATCATAACCTCAGTGCCAAAAATGCTGGACTGTATGAAGGGTAAACTCTTAAGTTTTTATTGAATCAATGAATCTAGTGGCTATAGCAAAAAATGCTATACATTTTTGCATTTACAATGCATTTACAATTAAACATACTTTCTGACATATAATAAATGCCTGAGAAAATGCATTATTGTCTTCAATAAATTTTTCTTTTTCTTTTTTTTTTTTGAGACAGAGTCTTGTTCTGTTGCCCTGGCTAGAGTGCAGAGGTGCAATCTTGGCTCACTGCAAATTCCACCTCCTGGTTCAAATGATTCTTGTGCTTCAGCCTCCCGGGCTAGGATTATAGGCACCTGCCATCATGTTCAGCTAGTTTTTGTATTTTTAGTAGAGATGAGGGTTTCACCATGTTGGCCAGGCTGGTCTTGAACTCCTGACCTCAAATGATACACTCGTCTCAGCCTCTCAAAGTGCTGGGGTTACAGGCATGAGCCAATGCACCCCGCCTGTCTTCAATAATTAAAAGGAAGAGAAAACAAAACTCTTTTGAGTATGAAGTGAGGCAGGCAAGAAAATTAGAAAAAAACAGAGTACAGAAAAATAACACCCCCCCCCGCAAAAAACTTTTCAAATAATCAGAGTTCTCTGAACATAGTAAAAGCTATGTAAGGTATAATAAAAACCTTGCTCAGAAGAACTGAAAAGCTCTGTATTTCTAGTTGTGTACCTTATATGATGTTCTTCTCTGTGCCAAGAAAACAAATAATATATAATATAATCAATTTCTTCAAAAAGTATATAATCTAGTTGGATAAAGGCAAGAAACAGAAAAAAAATAAACCCAAAAGGGCCCCTTCATGATTTCAGAGTTCATACCAATTTAGGAAAAGTCAGTAAGCTTTCATTTTTACATGCTGAACATATGTCAAATTATGCCTGCAAATTAAATGAGAATTTTGGTATACACTCAAATACGTTTACAAATTGGGATGCTGTTGAACAAAGAAAGGCGTGCTTCTAAAAAAACGTTTTTGCTGAATTAAAGGTAGTTTCTGACTTACTCAACTGAATGTAACATCATTTGGAAAGTTAAGAAAAATTTCTTACCATTAAAACAGTCTTGGAGGAATCACCAGAGTATCTGAGACTGAATACTCCCAAAGCCCCAAGAACACAAAAGAAAGAAAATGTGGCCAGATTTCGAATATCTAGTAATGACTCTATAAGTGGTATTGTTCCCATGGTCCAATCACAGCAGAGCTCTGAAGGATTTAATAAAAGCCAAGCATTCACAGGAAGGAGGTAGTTAAAAGTAAGCTGCCTTGTAGGAGTTGGGCTTACAGCAGCTGGGTTATCAAACCTGTATAAAGAATAAAACAATGATTACAAATAAAACTTTTAAAATACAAATTTATTTACATAAACAAAATACTGAACTATAAAGATACTTTATATATCATCTTATTAAACAGAAGACACAGACATATGTTATGTGTACCTCAGACTCTTGCTAGAGTTCAAACTATTAAAACTTTATGAAATGTGTACTTCAGAGAAGTGATATTTATGAAGGATTGTTTGAAAGGCAAGTAGGTCATTCATTTTTGTTTATTATTAGAATAATTTAGACATGCACCTATAATATTACAATACTGCAAAAGTGTTCCATTAAACCTTCTAATTAAAAGTGGTAACAAAATGTTTAAGATTTATTGTTGTATGTTTTATATCAATCACTTTTGAAAACACTCACCAGTGCTTTCCTATGAGACATTTCTTTTAGAGCTAAATGCTAATTAAAAATTAAGCTTCCTAGAAAAAATTAGTATGTTTTTCTCCTGTCATAGACAGAGAAAACAGTATCACTTAGAAGCTTTCTTCCCTCTTTTCTTTGACTCCTAGGAAGCTAAAAACCAAATTTTTAGTACAAAGTACTAACTGTGTAGGCTTATGTAATAATTTGTGTTCTACTTTTTCTCTTAGTAAATACTAATGTAAGTTTATATCATAGTTTAACTTTTCCCAGGCCATGACATATATACATTTCGTTAGTTTAGTCTGTGTTCTAAATTTTGTTGGTTATAAAATATAATACTTTAAAAACCCATTTTCTCATTTTAAAATGAGTAAGTCAATGAAAAATCAACTGCTACCACTTATTTGACTTGATTTTCTAAAAACATATCAAATAGCTGATAAAAATAAATACTACTTGAACAAATAGTATCATTTCAAAATTTTCATACTGAATCTTACAACTTACATATTATTTTTCATATAAAAATTATAAATCTTGAGAGTCTAAACTTGAATTCTCAAAATAACCAGCAGAAATGAATAAAAAGTTATCTTTTTACCTATTATTAACTATTCAGAATTTAGTTTTAAAAATTAACAGTTTATTTAGGATAGCTGATTTTAAAAAAGAGTTACTGTCAAAATAAATCAAATCATATTAAAATCAACTTCAGAGGGTAATGTAATAGAATAAAATTTATACATACATATACATATATACACAATTCTGAAATGCTTTATTTGGAAAATACATATTTATATGCTTCAAGCATCATATTCATACCTATTCACACATAAATACATTACAGCTATAAACCGTATTTTTAGACTGTAGACAGGGAAATAAAAAACAGTTGATTCAAATTCCCTAAAAGGAATAATAACAGAATGAAACTAAGAAGTAAAGAAGGAAATACAAAGTCTATATATAAACAATTCAATCTACTCTGTTTCTAATACTGTAATACCTGCATGAGTTCATTTTAGCATGGCTAGACTCAGAGATAAAAATCCAGCACATTAAAAATTAATTATTCTTTAAAGAAAAAAAATGCTAGTGAGGACAGTTATGTGAAAATATCACATAGTTTTGGATTTTAAAAAAATTATCTGAATAAAATTTATTCTAACCAGTGCCAACAAAGCACTATCATATAACATAACATGAATACCATGTTGGCCTTTTGTTAAAAGTTAAAGTTCTTGCCAAGTAATGCCCATAACTTAAAATTGAACAGGGTAATAGTATAAATTTCATTTTAAATTTTAGCCAAGTCAGGTGAAATGAAAACAGGCTAAACGTTAAAGCAAAAAAAATATAATATGCAGACTTAAAATTCAGTGTATCTTCTGCTTTCTAGCCTTAAACAACTAAAAAACTATATAAGAGGTATAATTTTTTTTAACATGCTGAGCATAAGGTGAAAAAGGACTTCAATACCAGAGAGAAGAAAAACAAATAAAGGAGATCTATCTGGAAAGAGTTTAGTATCTGGATAGAGTTTTTAGTAGGTAAAACAGCAAGAGGGAACCCAGGCTGAGCCCAGCGGATATAATGAATTGAGAAAATGAAGCTGGAAGCCCTAGGAGTGCAGTGGGGTAGAATTAGTGAGGCAGAATCCTGACAGAAGAAAGCTGCTGAGAAAGAGAACTTGAGACATCAGCAGAGGGTCTCTTTCCAGTTTTCAACATGAGGTTTTTTTTTTTTTGAGACAGTCTTGCTTTGTTGCCCAGGCTGGAGTACAGTGGCACCATCTTGGCTCACTGCAACCTCTGCCTCCCAGGTTCATATGATTCTTGTGCCTCAGCGTCCCAAGTAGCTGGGATCAGACATGCACCACCACACCGGTTAATTTTTGTACTTTTAGTAGAGATGAGGTTTTACCACGTTGGCCAGGCTGGTCTTGAACTCTTGACCTCAAGCGATCCACTCACCTTGGTTTCCCAAAGTGCTGGAATTACAGGCACGAGCCACCACACTTGGCCCAATACTGTTCCGTTCAAATCAGCATATATATGTGAGGAAATAACCATGGTGGATGTAGTGGATTGAATCATGTTTCTCCAAAATTCATGTCTACCCTAACTTCAGAATGTGGTCTTATTTGAAAACAGTTTCTGCCAATACAATTAGTTAAGATGAGGTCATACTAGGTTAGGGTGGGCCCTAAATCCAACAACTGGGGTTCTTATAAAAATAGAAGAAAGAGATACATTAGAATAAAGGCAATGTTAAGACAGAGCAGAATGGAGTGATGCAGCTATAAGCCAAGGAATGCCAAAGACTGCTAGCAACCACCAGAAACTAGGAGACAGTTATGGAACAAATTCTTCCTCACAGCGTTCAGTAGGAGCCAATTGTGCTGACATACCGATTTTGTATTTCTGGCCTCTTGAACTGTGAGGGAACAAATTTCTATTGTTTTAAGCTATCCAGTTTGTAATTATTTGTTACAGCAGCCTTTGAAAAACTAATACAATCAGGAAAAAAACCTCCTGAATGTATTAGAGCTAAAAATCCCCAAATATAGAGCCAGGAATAGTTCCTCGGCAGATAGTGTGGGAATCTTCATAATGCACAGTTCATATTGAATAGTCAAAAAGGTCTTGCATCAGTAGTGAAGTGAAATTAGTCTCATCCTAAGTGCTGTTGTGGTCCCACAAAACAAAGCTTAAAAGCAAAACTGAAGGATAAAACATTTTCCAAGTAACTTAAATGCATCCCAGAATAAAACTCAAAATTTATAGAATACGTTAAGGTAAAATTCACAAATGGTAACTGTTCAACAATTACTAGGCATGTAAATAAGCAGAGAAATATAACCTATACTGAAGGGAAAATTTATTCAATAAAAACTGACCAAGGAATGACATAGATGATAGAATTAGTAGGCAAGGACATTAAAGCAGTAGAACATGTAGAGATACAGAAGACATAAAAGACTCAAATCAGACTTCCTTCTGGAGATGAAAACAGATTCTGAGGTAAGAAATAATTAGACGAGGATGCGCACAGTGGCCCATGCCTGTAATCCCAGCAGTTCGGGAGGCTGCGGCAAGTGGATCACGAGATCAGAAGTTCAAGACCGGCCTGGCCAAGATGGTGAAACCCTGTCTCTACTAAAAATACAAAAATTAGCCAGGCATGGTGGCAGGTGCCTATAATCCCAGCTACTCAGGAGGCTGAGGCAGGAGAACTGCTTGAACCCAGGCGGCAGAGGTTGCAGTGAGCCGAGATCGCACCATTGCACTCCAGCGAGTTTTTTTTCCACCAAAAAAAAACTTAGACAAAATTAAGGGTAGATTAGATATTGCAGAAAAAAAGATTACTGAAACTATCCAAACTAAAAATGGTAAATGAGGGAAAAAAACCAGTATCAGTAAAACAACTTCAAGAAACTTAAATAGACTTAAGTGACACACAAGGAAAAGAAGAAAAAGACAAGATGGCAAAAGTATTTGAAGATTAGCTAAACATTTTCCAAAATTTATACAACATTAAAACCTATGAATTTCAAGAAGCTCAGTTAACCTAAGCATAAGAAACATAAATATATAAGAAACAGTAAAGAGAAAATATTAAAAATAAGCATAGAAAAAAATACACGTAACATACATTAGCATAAAGATAAGGATGAGAGAAGTTTTGCCACTGAAAACAATACAAACCAGAAGTCAGTAGGTTTACATTTTCAAAAAAAGGAATGAAAAAGTCAGTGTAGAATTCTCTACCCAGGGAAAACATCTTTGAAAACCAGGTACTTTTAATCAAGAAGTGCTAAGTCCTTCAGGAAAAAGGAAAAATAATACCAGATAAAAATCTTATCTAAGGAACAAAGAACATTGAAAATGGTAACTCCATGGTTAATGTAAAATACTTTTTCATTATTTAAATTACTTCAAGACAACTGTTTAAAGCAATGTATATTCAAGGAAAACATATGCAAACTGTACAAAAGCTAAGTTCTTACATATATAAAATGCATATTATACATATTTATGCAATAGATATGCTGATATTATATATATATTTTATAATATATAATTATATATATGTATATATTTGAAATTAGAATATTCCTTGAAGGTAAACTGTGATAAGCAGAGGATGTATTCTAAAACCCTAAAGCAATACTAAAACAACACAAAGATTTATAGCTAATAAGCCCACAAGGAGATAAAATGAAATATTAAAAAAGGATCCAAAGGAAGGTGGAAAGAGAGGAAAAAGGAAGGGAACAAAGAATAGATTGGATTAAGAGAAAACAATTTTAGCAAGATGACAGATTTCCATCAAACTGTGTATCAATAATCATATTAAATACAAATCAATGATATATCCCATTTAAAAGATTAAATACATATCCCATTTAAAAGTCAGATTATCTGAGAGAACAACAAAAGAAGACCCAATTGTATGCACACAACAAGAAATCCCCCTTATAAATACAAGCATAGACAGATAAAACGTAAAAAGATGGAAAAAGATACACCACATGACACTAAGCAAAGATAGGTGGGATAAGACAGTGAATTTCTGAGTAAAGATTACTAGGGATGAAACTCATTTAATAATGACAAAGGTATCAGTTCTTCAACATAACCTGAGAATCCTAATTGTTTACGCACTTAATAGCAGAGCTTCAAAAACACATAAAACAAAAATCGATAGAAGTGCAAGGAGAAATAGTGAAATCTACAAGTATAGCCAGAGCTTTCAACATTGTTCTCTCAATAACTGACAGAATGAGCAGACAAAAATAACTAAGGATATAGGAGACTAAATCAACACTAACCTTAACCAGTGTGGGATGGGTCATTCATTATCTTTATTGTGGGGGCATACATATGTCAAAATTTACCAATCTGTAAATCTTAAATATATGCAGTTTAAAAAATGTTAATTATATCTTACTAAAACTGTTAAAAAACAAAGTAAATAAAATACTTTCTGGAACATTTATGATCACTTAAAATCTAAAGTTTAAAAAAAAAATGGAGAAAATAACCAGAATGTCATACCTGGTGAATACTGGAAGTTGGGATTGAATAACCTGGACTCTAATCACAACAAGTAATAATGTACTGAACATCAAGACAATGAGTTTTACTAGCGTTTGCAGCATAGAAAATGGAATACTACCCTTTCCACGGAGAAACTGTCCAGCCGTAGTACATAATAATGGCAAAGTATACTGAAAAAGAAAAGAAATGTTTTAAGCAACAAATAATATACCACAAATGTTTTCAATACTGTAGTACTTTCTATTGCAATATTAGATACAATTATAATTATAAAATTAATATGGAAGAATATGTGATGCTAATAACATACAACTGAGCTCAACAGTCTTACCCAATAATAAATTGTACTGTATAGTATTATTGCATACTTTTCCAAACTGCCTAATAATTCCATTATTGAAACTTAAAATACAGTTATTAAAACACTGAAAGTGTCATAAAATGTTAAGTAATATTCAGTAGTTATGAGAATAAAACATGACTTCTGGTATTATTACTGGTAAACACATCAATGTAGTATGTAATGATACATTTAGAAAATAAATAAAATCTAATTTAACTAGGATAAATGATATCAACAAGAAAATGCACATATTGATATTTCTGCTTACCCCCTGGGCAATAAACACTTCATACACACAGCAAATTCCCACAACTGTTATTCCTTGTTCTTTACACAATGTTGCAACAGCCACTAAAAACACTGTCAATGCAACTGGAGTCCATGCTGCAGTTTGAAAAAAGATAAAACTTTGGAAAATAATTTTGTAACATCAAAAAAAGATATTTTAAACTTTACTTGTGGTTCCATACCCATATGAGTGCTATTTTCCATTAATAAATACTATATACTTTTAAATATATTTAAATTTTATAATTTTTGCTTTATACATTCAAAGCAAAATATCAACATGTATAATTTGAACTGAAAATTTTTTACAGAGAGAAAAATTATTTAATCAAATACTAACTTTTAAAACAAAGTGTGGTGAATTTGGAGAAGATAAATTTACAGATTTGAGTGTCACAATTAATGAGCTATCAATCTGAAATGAAGACAAATTCCTGAAATTATGACATATATCTTTATACTTTATTAAATTGATAAATTACTAAAAACTTAAAATTTACAATTATTGGGAAAAGTAGGGTACCATTCTCTCTCTCTCTCTCTCTCTCTCTCTCTCTTTCTCTCTCTCTTTTTAGACAGGGTCTCACTTTGTCACTCAGGCTGGAATAAGTACAATGGTGTGAACATAGTTCACTACAGCCTTGAATTCTAATGTTCAGGCAATCCTTCTGCCTCAAACTCCCAAATAGGACTACGGGCATGTGTCACCATATCTGGCTATTTTTTTTTTTAATTTCTGTAGAGACAGGATCTTGCTATGCTGCTCAGGTTGGTCTCAAATTGTTGGCCTCAAGCCATCCTCCCACCATGCCAGGATTCCATAATGAGCCACTGTGTCTATCTCATTCTTATAAAAATTAAAATCAAAGTGGTTAACAATAGGCACTTAAATCAAAACTATTCTTCAAAAAATTTGCAATAGACTCTAATTTCTATTTATGAAAAACGTACTTCATCAACATTAAATAAATGTCTACTATGTAGCAGTAATTTGATTAAAGAGTAATGAATTGCGAAAGTAATTCTGCACTACTAACTTGCTTGTGAGTTTGGGCAACTTTTCTGAACTTCAGTTTTCTTATGAAAAAATATAACCTCTATTTCTTTTCCAGTTTAAAAAAAATATCTGGTAGTATGACTGTGTGACCTCAGATTTTATTAAGAATATTAACTAAAGCAAAAATTCAAATAATTGACTTAAATCTAAATATAAACAAGAACAGAATTCATGAACTGAATACTACTTCTTTTGTCATTGGGCTTAATATAGAAATTCACCTATTTTTGAAATTGTTTTCAAAGCACTCTACAGACTAAAATTACTCTAAGAAAAAAGAACTAAAAACAAAGAAATAAATGAAAAAACCAAACCCACGAAACTGGTGTGGATACGAAGTATAATAATAGTAAAAAAAAAATCTTATAATCTTATTAGGCCAAAATCATCAATACTAATATATTATACTACAAAATGCTAAATTCAATAATAAATTCATAGAAGAAGAAATCAGATGGTTATTTACAAAACAGAATGGACCTCATGTGGACCTTGAAGGATACACAGGACACGGAAAAATTGGGAAAGATGGATGCACGAATAAACAAATAGGGATGAGAGTAAGCTAGGTAAATGAAGGATATAGAGAATAGTATGAATGGATGCGTATGTCTACATAAAAACTCATAGGAAATAATGGCCTTGAAAGAAAGCAGGTATTTTAAACAGTTTATATAGCCAGTTTAGCATATATTATTTCACTGAATCTTAAAATCACTCTATGGAGTGAGAACACAGATGTAATCATACATAATTTTAAGATGAGGAAAGAATTTTAGAGGTTTAAAAAAAAAAAAAAAGTAACAAAGAATAAGGAGACCAGGACTTTAACATGGTTAAAGTTTAATCATGGTTCTTCTGATTTTAAACTCAGAGCTTCTTAGTAATTTGCATTTCTATGCCAAGGAAGAAAAAGCAAACACTTAACCTTTTATAACCCTGAATTCAATCTTAGCAACTAAGAGTAATAAACGCAAATGCCTTACTGAAACCAATCACTTCAGTTCTTCAACCTCTAGTGACTATATTACTACATAAATATGAACACTTTGATAGTATAATCAGATTTCTGTGGTTAAAGTTACCACATGTGATTTTGTCCAAAATAAGTACACCTGGTAAATAAGGACACTTAAATCCATTTCCATTTCAAACTACAGGCTTCTAAACTGACTCTACATATGTAAAAGAAACACATCTTCAGCAATCACTTATTCAAACAGTTATTTTAAGTATCTACTACATTTCAAGGGTATAGGGAAGAGAGATGACAATCAAACAAGTAATGATATACTTTGTCAAATGGTGAAAAAAGTATAAGTGTTATAGAGAAAAAAAGAGGATGAAGGGAAATCAAAATAGTACCACTGGGAAAGATGAGTGGTACTACTGATGACATTTAAGTGGATATTTAAGCAGAAACCTAAAGCAATAAAAAAACAAGTGTAAAGGCCTTGAGATTGGATGATCATGCTTGCAAAAAGGGTATGAGACATGAATAACATAGAAGTTTAAGTGATTATAAATAATTACAACTTGAAAACCTTTGTACAGGACAGTGTACACTAGATACAACAGGGAATAGAAAGATGATGTGGAAACTGTGGCTTCAATGGTAAAATTACTAAGAGTACAAAGCATCCTAGTGGTTAAGAGGATAAAGAGAGGTCCAAGGTAGGTTTTAGTATTTTTTCAATTAGAATTTAAAATATGTCATTCACTTATTTCTTCAATATACACATACTAAACATCTACTGTAAACTAGGAATCGTTATAGGAAATGAAGATCAAAAAATGGAGAAAAAGTTACCTACCCTAATGAAGGTCACATTCTATTGTGAGCTAGATATGAAGATCAAAAAATGGAGAAAAAGTTACCTACCCTAATGAAGGTCACATTCTATTGTGAGAAAACAATACACAAAAGAAAAATGTAAACTACCTATTTTCAGGTTAGAAATGAGTATTTTCAGAAATGTAAGTTAAAGGTATAGAAAACAACATTATTCTGTTTTTGTTTAAGTCAGATGGTGAACTAGCTTCACCTGCTGGTCCGTTCCTCAAAAATCAACCCTAGAAAAAGGTGAGAGGGAAAAACGGTTTCTAAGACACTTTCGTTTTTGTTTTTGTAAAAAGACAAAAAAAAAATACTCCTTGGCATTTTGAGGTTATCTTAATTAAGCATGTGTGGTTCTGCGAGTGTTATGAGAAATTACATTTAAAGCAGAAGACAAGAGTGAGAATTTTTTCTTAATCTTTTGTTCTATCCTCTCCTGACTACTTTGGATAGATCACTACCTGCTCCATTACTGCAGAAATACACAGCTACAATGGTTAGTGGGTATTCCAGAGGTAAAATCAGAGCACTTCAAAAGTCTGGACAGAGTATTTTTTAAAAAAAAGGTACAGACGAACCAATCACTCCCAGGTAGTAATTTCTACATAGCTACCACTTAAATGCAGAGAAATGGTGGACTGGCCTCTTAATGCTGATTCTCTCAAAGAAACCAGAGAGCGTGCCTAGCAGCACTGGTAGGAACAACAGTGATCCACAGTAGCTCTGAGGAAAGCGGAACTTTAGATCCTGGTTTATAATTCCTTTCATCCCTTCTGAATCACAGGGCGAACAAAGAATAACCCTGGCCTTTTCCTTTAAACAGGCACAGTGCTTTACAACTTTAGAAGAATATGCGGCTTGAGCTCACAAGCCAAAATAACTAAATAACTGAAGGGTACAACAATCATCAAACAGAACAAATTAACACATACTACTAAATCAGAATTAAAGAGACAGATCAAGAATTTCAAATAAGTAATTTAAAAAAAATCAGGCAAGATATCAGAATTGTGAAGAATAAGAAATCATTAAAAAGTACCAAGTACAGGTATTTGGAATAAAAGATATGATATGGTAAAAGGCTATTTCAGTTAGAACGGGGAAGGCTTTTCTAAGACAGAAATACTTAAGCTGAGGATTGATAATACAAAGTAGTATATAAATGAGACTACTACATAAAGATCTAAGAGAAGAAAATTCAATAAAGGGAAATGCAGGTATAAAGGTGGGTGCTCTGCCTTTTTAAGAACAGCAAGAAGGTCTATCTAGCTATAGTGAAGAGAGCTAGGCAAGAATGGCATAAGTATGATTAGACAGGTAATCAAGAGCCTGATTATAATCCTACAGGCCACAGTATTTTCTAAGTTTACCATTCGGGCTTTGGTGAAGATGGTACTTAAAGAGGATATTGGCTTGCAATTCCATATTAGTTACTAAACTACTTCTTACTGCATGATGCACAGCACAGGTAGGGGACTATTATTATTATTTTTTTTACATTTCTTTATTTTTAAAACACCATGTACCCCTAAAAACATATATGAAGCATGCTGAATTTTTTTCACATGTGAAGAACATGTAAGATTGTTGCATAGGTACACACATGGCAGTGTGGTTTGCTGCCTTCCTCCCCATCACCTCTACCCGGCATTTCTCCCCATGTTATCCCTCCCCAACTTCCCACTCCCCGCTGTTCCTCCCCTAGTTCCCCCGACAGATCCCAGTGTGTGATGCTCCCCTCCCTGTGTCCATGTGTTCTCATTGTTCAACACCCGCCTATGAGTGAGAACATGTGGTGTTTGATTTTCTGTTCTTGTGTCAGTTTGCTAAGAGTGATGGTTTCCAGGTTCATCCGTGTTCCCACAAAGGACACGAACTCATCGTTTTTTATGGCTGCATAATATTCCATGGTGTATATGTGCCACGTTTTTCCTATCCAGTCTACCATTGATGGGCATTTGGGTTGGTTCCAAGTCTTTGCTATTGTAAACAGTGCTGCAATGAACATTCGTGTGCATGTGTCCTTATAATAGAACGATGTATAATCCTTTGGATATATACCCAGTAATGCGATTGCTGAGTCAAATGGAATTTCTATTTCTAGGTCCCTGAGGGGACTATTATTATGCACATCTAACAGATAAAGTAAT